>BPTQ01000001.1:219613364-219748650 GCA_019973895.1 Chrysanthemum seticuspe | reverse complement strand
TCCCCGTCACGAATAAAGTTTCTCCGAAATGAAAACCGAGAATTCCTACTTCGACCACCTAGAGAGTGTCTGTTTCTTGTCTCGAAATACCGTCTACGTCTGAGTCTACTACTATACCTCCTGAACGTCCGGTTACGTCGACAATACAACTACCGATTATACGTTCTCAATGTGTACTCACTTTGTCCGGGTCACATACTGTGACTACCGAACAGAGTCCATGGGCTTGTTTGGTAGTAGTATAGATTTGATTATAGAGGTAGTTATAGACTTAGGCCGTGCCGAGTCTTACAAGTTTTACTCAGTAGATGTAGAGTAAGACTGCTAAAAGTTTATTTGGGGCATCAATGTAAACTGCTAGGTCTACTGGAATACCAAAGGGAACTATTAGTGCCTGCAAGTCCTCCATATCATCATCTGAGTCTGCATCTGCCATAAAGCTCTGTTCTTTGTCTGTGAGAGATCCACCAGCTTCATCCTTAAGAGCCAAAAGTAAAGCCTCTTTGAAATAAGCACTGCCCCTAGTCCTCGGCTTTGGGCATGCATTAGCCAGGTGTCCCTTCTCATTGCAGTTGTAGCATCTAAGACCATTTAACTGATTCTGAGCATTTACCTGTTCCACCACTTGAGCTCTGTTGTTATTCCTACCCACAACATTAAACCCTTGACCACCGCCCATCTGACGACCATAATCACGATTATGAACTTCAACACGTCCATTGTTTACAACAGCTTGAGTCCGTGTGTTAGATGAGGAACGAATACGATTGTTGGATTTGTTGGTGTAACGGCCAAAAGCATTAGCAATCATCACAAATCCTTGTTGCAATGCTTCGAACGGATCGATTTCCTCAGTCGCTTCACTGACATATGCTTGAGCATTGTTGTTGTTGTATGGAACCAGTTGATTTTGTTGAGGTTGTTGTTGTGAAGGTGTGTTTGAAGCAGTTGGTTGAGTTGCTGGTTGAGAGGGATAATTTTGTTGAGCATACAAGGCAAGTTGTTGATTATCCGGATGTGACTGTTTAGCAATTTGAGCACGGAGAATCCTTTCCCGATCAACTTCCTTTTCATGAGGCTTCAAGTAATCGTACAACAATCCATAAGTAGAATGATGCATATTCTTCGCTTGACGGAGAAAAATGACATACTTCTCCCATTCTGGACCAAGATTACTCAGGAACTTAGTATTCACTGCAATTCTTGGCATGATGATGTTGTGTTTATCCAAATCATTGATGATGTCTGAAAATCGATGATGATAGGACTCTAGTGTCTCTCCAGGTTCAATCATGAAGTGTTCATAAGCCAAGTAAATTTTAGATTCCAAATCCTCCTGATTGAGTACAGATCCTTCCATAATAAGACGAATATGATCCCACATCTTTTGTGCAGTCTTTTGAGCATCAACACTACGAAGAATTGGGTTTGGTAATCCTAAGAGGATGTATTCCATTGCAAGTTCATCAGCTTCATAGTGTAGAAGTTCTGTAGCATTAAGATCTGCAACCGTAGCAATGTTGGTTTGTTCATCTCTTGGTGGAACAGCAGTTGGATCTCCGGGTACAATGACAGTAGGCATCTCAAATGGACCTTCTAAGATAACCTTCTTTAAGAACTTTCCATGTGGCTTCTTCAGATCACAAAACCTAAAGAACCTTATCACCCATTGATCGTAGTTTCCTGGAGTGAGCATTGGAGGTCTATCAAGTGATCCAGCTTCATGAATTGATTGTTGGCTGCTTAAAGCTTCACACATCTTTGCAAACCAAGTGGGTTCCTTCATAGTGTTCCTTGATGGATGTTGATTGAAATCATTTGTGTAGGGTTGAACTTGAAGGCTTGGGTGGTTGAACCATTTGTGGTTGTGGAATTGCACCAAGTTGTGGAGTATGTTGCTGATTAAATTGTTGTTGATAAATAGCTTGTTGTTGATTCCATTGTTGATGTTGTGGAGTTAATTGTTGTTGTTGTTGATGATATAAGTGTGAGGAAAATAGTTAGAGTATGGTGGTTGAGACATGTTGTTAAACTTGTGTAGTAAAAATGGATCTTTGTAGTCGAATGAACCTTTGTTGATGAAGTGTCCTTAGGCGTAGAAAAGACAAGAAACCAAGTAGCACTTATGCGTAAAAACACCAAAAGTTACGCGTAACAATAAGGAGTTACGCGTAGGATTTAGCTTACGCGTAAGTAGGATAAAAGCACTAAAGTTATGTGTAGACAAAAGTTATGCGTAGAAAATTAGGCGTAGGATTACCTTATGCGTAGACTTAAGTTTACGCGTAAAGTGAATCTTATGCGTAGGATTTCTACGCGTAAGCTTGTGCTTATGCGTAAGTTTAGGGTTTTTGCCGAAATGATCTTTTACACTATCACAGTGCAAAAGATATCCAAAGTCGACGTATTTTCAGACTTATCCAAGTAAGAAAACACGGAATAAACCAGGAAAATGAAGATCAAACCAAGGAAAATCTTACGCGTAAATTTAGGGTTTCAATACGCGTAGGATTACTCGTAATGTTGATTTTGCCCAAATGTGTTTCTAAACCAGATTTTTGTTATGGAATAGCTTCAATAGTACCAAAAGAACACAAAAGTGTGAAACTTGATGTACCAAAACTGCTAAACGGGTTACGCGTAGAACGACACCCTAGAACAAAAACACGTTCAAAAACAACTAACCACGCATAAAGTTTGAAACTTTTTGCCAAAAACACGTATTTTAACACCTTAAAACATTGAAAGTACAAGAATCTTGGATTAAAAAGTGTAAAAAAACAAGTTTTTAAGCGAACCAAAGTATCAAATGTGCGTTTTAGGCGTAGGACCGAAACCCACTTCAAAAACAAACACGATTCACCCAACTAGTAGGCGATTGATACCACTGTTAGGTCACTAGTTTTACAAACACAAGTTATAGAGAAAGAGATGAAGGCGGATGAACAAGTTATCACACACACACACACGTATAATAATACGGTTAAGGCAAAGAGAGTGAATGAAAAGAAAACTTGAACAACCAACCCTCAAATGAGGGTTTACAAGAGTATTTATAGGAGGGAAGCTAGGGCAACACTCCTAGTTCCCTTCCTTTCTTATATGGGCTTGGGCCTAAGCTTATGGGCCTTCTATATAAGCTTGACCTTAAACAAACATAAAGGCCATAATAAAGCTACCTATTACATATGAAATATAAATACTTGAAATACTGTTTAGGAGTGATTCCAACAAGGAGCGTCCCATGGATCCCTAGCTTTACGCTAGACGGATCCCTTGTGGCAGGGATCCGTGGGATCCTGGGAACAGTAGAATTTTTCCTCTATAAATAGTGAGCCATTTCTTCATTGTTGCTCACCCCTTTCTAACATACTTTCCCCCTAAGTTAAAAACTCTCTAACCCCAGATCCAAGAGATCTATGTTTGTAGTTTTGTTTTTGTGTGATCTTCTAGGTTCCTCTTAAAGGCAAGATCACCACCTTTGAAGTCGAGTAAGCTCAAGTCCATGAGTTGCCATGCTTCCTCATCATCAAGACTACTGAAGTCTTCTTGTTGATGATTGTTTTTCTTTTCCTAAGAAGTGTTGAAGACATTTGTGAAAGGTGTCTCAAGTGTCAAGACGAAGATATTAGTGAAGGGTATCTATCGTCCATATCATAAGCACTTGTGGTGGGTGCTTAGAAGTCATGTTAGGAATTGGAAATTCCATATTAAAGTGTCGGTCACCCCAATTATTTTCTAGCATAAGTTAGCTCGTAGAATTGTAGTTATTTACGTTGTTTAGTAGTTTATTAGTTAATTAGTAGCGTAGATTAGTTTAGTGTAACACCGTGGAGGAAGGACGGGTCTTTACCCACTGTATGCCTGATCCACAGTCCGACAGGAGGACGTTAGCTTTGTAACTATAAATACCCCTTCCATCCATGGAAGGGGTGGAGCTTTTCAATCTAACATTCCGTATTTTGTGAACCAAGTCTCTAGCAAGAAACTCCCTCTCATCTCTTTCTCTCTAACTATGGCAAACATGTATTTTCATCATCCAAGACCACCCGAATCATCAACACGATAAATATTAAGATCCTAACAATTGGTATCAAGAGCACTGGTTATGTGTTTTGATGATTTATTGTGGTATTGTATGTTTTAAACTGTTGGTGATACTATTTTGTGGTCCGAAAAGTTTGTTTTTTATCCCTTGGTAAAACAGTTTACTCATGTTTTAGTATCCTTTTTGGTCCAAAAGTCCTATGCTTTTATACTGTTGCATATGTCTGTTTTGTGTCACGTTTCCAAACATTCATCTCATATAATTTTTTAGACTTTTGGTATCATTTCTGTTAATGTTGTGGTCAAGTTGCAGTTTTACATTGGTTAAAAGTTGTCACATGGTCAAGTCCAAACTGGGTCAAAATCACGTGTTTTTCTGCATAAGTCATTTTTTCTTTTTCTGGGTTTCATATGAATATGGTCGGAATTTGACCGGAAAACTCATCGGAAAAATGTCAAAAGTCTTGCTAGCGACTTGTCTAAGTGTCCAGATTCACTGTACCTCATTTTTTAGCGACTTGGTGTAGCGAGTTGTGTAATATGTCTGCCTAGCGACTTGTATTTACAAGTCGTAGCGAGTTATGCTTTGAAGCTGTTATAGCGACTTAGTTAAAAAATTTGCTAGCGACTTGTTAACTGAAAAAAATAAGGTAGCGACTTGTTTCTTAATGGTAGCGAGTTGTTGACTATTGAGTCAACAACTGTAGCGAGTTGTGCTAGCGAGTTGTGTTATTGATGATGTAGCGACTTGACAGAGAAAGGATGAAGAAAGAAATGACTACGACCACTCAAAACTAATACCAAAACAATCAACAACCTGACCTCAGTTTCCATCATCAGTCATCTATTAACTAATCCAAACAAAATCTAATATCCTAAACCCATATCAACATTAACGACTCAAACGACTCAAACATAAACAAGATTGTCATGGATCTCAGATTCATTCTAAGTGTTGTTTCAATGTAATACATGATGACTCAAAGGTCATACACTCGAATGATATCATCACAGATCCTAAGCTTCTCAATCAAGTCTCGAAAAAAAAATGATGAATGAACGAATCAAACTATATTCACAAAATCATATTCGTGTTAATTATTGATATATCAAGACCTTAAAGGGACTAAACACACGATATAATCTCATCATCGATTTGTAAAATATTCGAAATTAAAGAAAGAACAAAAACTTTAAGGTTTCATCCTATTCTTTCTTTCGGTATGACACAACTTTTGTTTGTTGTTCGAAAATCAAAACAAGATTAAAACAAGATTGTTTTAACTTGTTTTTCTTTCGGTGGAAACAATAACAAGAATCAAAGTTAAACCTACCTTTCCTTGGCCAGCACATTCTACGTGATTCACGTATTATTCGATTCAAGCCATCCCTGTGGCGAATCAAAGAGCTTCTTGCCATCCCTGTGGCGAGCATGATGGGATTCGTCTTGACTGATCAGGAGTGGCTTGTGAAAGGAGCAGATTTATCTTTGTGCAAATGAGTGAGAGGCGGATTTGTTAGAGTGGATTTAGGGTTTGATTGAGAGTTGTTCTAAGAAGGGGGCGGATGTTTTTCTGAATTGTGAATTAGGGTTTGACAATGTGTGAAGGGTGGCTTTTTATAACTCTAAATTTTTAGGGTTATCTCTTGATTAATACCTGTTATGGAATGGATCGGGTGAGTAGCATTTTGCTTGGTCCGTGAGTTGTGTTAATGGGCCTCGTGAGTTTGATTGATATGGGCCTAATACATTTTATTGATACTTGGACGAAAATTGGATTCTCGTGGGTTTAAATAGAACTAAGATGAAATATGGTAAATGTCATTATGTAGTCCGTGAGATTTTATGGATGTTGTGTAAGATCTTAGTTTATGATGGACGCATAAGAGAGTAAGAATGGGCATGAGAGTGAGACTCTAACTTGTTCTCAAATTGTACTAATTTTGGAACAAGTTATATGATAATTGTTGGGCCTCATATTTTAATCGCTTGAATCGGATATCCTCATACTCGTACTCTTCACGGAAAGTTATGTTGTGAAATGGGCTTTATAAATTCGGATATTCTACATGAGTTGGTGCCATGTCTGTGCATTTTACGAAAAATTGAATTATAAGTGTGATTGATATCGGATGTGCTAATCTTTTGTGGGATTAAATTGGATCCAGAGTACGTCTTGCATGACAATGAGACTTGTTGGGAGATGAGACTTTAATTTATGTGATTTGTTGATGAAATATGTCTTGATGCAAGTTGATGATGAGATTCGATGGGTTAGGAGGTTTGGTACGTTGGTTTACACATTTTCACGGAGAGATACATTCACGGCTTGAGCTAAAATATTTGATGAAAAATGGCTACGGGGTTTTTGTACGGTATTATTAACGAGAAATTGAAGTGACGTTTCACGGGTGAACTTCTTTATCTATGAGACGTTGGTTGGTTGGATGCATGTCTCAAGATAACTTGTTGGGACATAACTATCACTTTAAGTGATTATGAATTGACAATCTGGTTATAACTGATGTAAGGAGTTACGTCGCCGTGCTCACAGTGTATAACTATCATCTTAAGGAAGTTGTAGTACTTAGTGTCACACGGCGTTGTGGATTGTTCGAAAATATAGAACAAGCAGTAAGTCACTAAGTTAGGATGTCTCATTTCTTTTCTAGTTATTCGTATCGGGTTATCTCTATGTGGTCAATACAATAGCCGACAGAATGCGTGAATGATGTGCTTACCAAAGTGTTGATTGGATGGTTGATGATATTGTTGATGTTGGGATAATGAACCGTTGATGAACCGCTGCATGTTCCCCTAAAACTGATATTCACCGAAACCAAAATTGTCATAATACATTCAAGCTGACATTGTTTATGGTTTTGTCTTGATTTTGTAAAATCCCGCGAAAGAAACTATTTCTCGGTTTAAATCATAGACTTGTAAAATCCCGTAACAATGGAAACATCGTGGTAAAAGTAAAGTGCATTTCCGGATCTATCTTACGGTTTATTCTTGGTTTTGTAAAATCCCGCGAAAGAAACTATTTCTCGGTTTAAACCATAGAATTGTAAAATCCCGTAATGATGGAACCATCCTGGAGAAAGGAAAGTGTATTTCTGGATCTTATTTGATGCTGGTGCTACGGTTTCTACTTCGAAGAAGGGATAAAAGGGTGTACTTCATGATTTGGATGTGTGTTTGGATATTCGTCATGGCAGTTTGGTTATTACATGGTTTTACGGGGTTATGTGCTTTTAACCATGGTTGGGATGAAACCATTATCAGAGTTCACTTAAAACGTCAAAGGAGGCTAGAGTTGAGCTTTTAACCAGAAGATGTGACAACGGGGTTAATTCAGTATTATCTATTTGAGGTTGAAGTGAAATATCACGGGCGAGTGTACTTAGTATCTGAAGGTATCGGGGATGGTTGGATGAAGATTCTTCATGATCCTTGTTCGAGCTTATTATCAGAACAAAGACTTGGAAATCTAGTTATTGTTGGGTGACTTTTACCTTTTCTTTTTACCACTTGGGAGAATTGGGCTCTTATCATCTCAAAATAACTATCACTTTAAGGAGTTACATTGTAGTGCTCAGTGTCACATTCAATTGTGGATTTTCAAGAGGTGATGTACGTCTTATACTTTGATGGTTGGTTGGTAGAAGAGTATAGAGTACTTAGAGATTCAATGGAGGATGAAGTCTCGGCACCGCTCTTTGTTACATATGTGCAAGTTTAAGTCACGAGTTCGGGTTAGTTTACTTCAGGGTCAAATTCATTATATCGGGTTTTCTCCATCAGCTATCACTACAAAGAGCCTACTGAATGATAATGGGGTTGATTACATGTTTTGCCAAGAGAGCTGAAAAGAGAGAGATTATGACGTATGAACACAACAGTTCATGCCTCGTACTCTAAAGAAAATAAAAGTGTACGTTTCAGTGCGCTTTATCTTATGAAGAAGAGAAATCTTCTTATGACGTATGAACACAACAGTTCATGCCTCGTACTCTAAAGAAAAGAAAAGTGTACGTGTCAGTGCGCTTTTTCTTCTGAAGAAGAGAAATCTTCTGATTATGACCATTCTCATCAACATGCTTCATACTTTTTCCATGCGCTTTAATTATCAAGTGAACCGGGCTACCATTGATTGTTTTCTCATTCCACTTGCTCGATTATAATGAAGATGGCGACATCACGTGCTAATTTTGCGGGGGAGAAGTGTGAATAGAACATTTGGATGATATTCACTTATTCATTCAAGAATGGCAACTCCGTATGCAATTCTTGAGGGGGAGAAGAAGTGTGAAATTACTGCATGCTTGATATTATATGAGAATAAATGGTCAAACGGCTCCAAACTCATGTAAGAACCGAGCTTCTTCTTATCGGGTCATCTTTACATGGAGTTTTCTTCTAAAGAGCCGTTGGTTAACATCTTCACACGGGTTGATTTTGATTAATGACAAAGTGCTTCCTGTTAATGCTTCACGTACACATAAAAATAGAAAATGATAAATGGACCTAACTAAAGAGGCTTAAAAGGAGACCTAATGCATAAATGAATTGTACGGTAACAGTATTGTACAATTCATTTATGCATTAGGTCTCATTTTAAGCCTCTTTAGTTAGGCCCATGTATCAAAGCTCAATAAAAATAGAATAAAAAAAGGAAAAAAAATTTAATTGTTTGTAACGCACTTTAAAAAATACTAGCATCACTTGTGAAACTCTTAAATTCGTTCAAAAATTACCCATATTATTATTATTACTAGAGTTAATTATATTTTTGGTCTTTGTGGTTTGGTGTGTATTTCATTTTTAGTCTGTTTTTTCAAAAAGTTTTGGCAACATCAGTTCTTTATACTAACGGTCATTTACAACTTTGTCACGTTAGTCCTTTATACCAATAATCGTTTGCAACATTAGTCCTTTCTACCAACGATCATTTGCAACGTTTGCAACGTTAGTCCTTTTATATACGTCTTTATTTATGTTTTTATATACATTTTTAGACACGTTTTTACACGCGTTTTAACACACGTTTTCACACACACTTAATACACGTTTTTACAAACGTTTTCACACACGTTTTATACACGTTTTTTTTCTACACTTTTTTACACACGTTTTCATACACATTTTTACACGCGTTTTTATACACGTTTTCACACACGTTTTTCTACATTTTTTTCACGTTTTTACACGCGTTTTCACACATGTTTATACACGGCTTTATACACATTTTTACATGCGTTTTCACACACGTTTTCCAAAAAAAATTTGATTTTTTTTAGAATTTTTTTTTTTTTTTCCGAAAACAATTTTTTCGAAAAAAAAAACGTGTAAATTTTTTTTTAAACGTTTTTCGAAAAAAAATTAAAAAAAAAATTTGAAAAAAAAATGCGAAAAAAAATTTCTGAAAAAAAAATTTCGAAATTTTTTTTTAAAGAAATTTCTGAAAAAAATGTATACAAAACTTGTATAAAAAAGTTTATAAAAACGTGTATAAAAAATGAAAACGTGTGTAGAAACGTGTATTAAAAATATATAAAAAGTGTAAAAACGCGTG
The DNA here is from genome assembly GCA_019973895.1 of Chrysanthemum seticuspe. Classification (NCBI taxonomy): domain Eukaryota; kingdom Viridiplantae; phylum Streptophyta; class Magnoliopsida; order Asterales; family Asteraceae; genus Chrysanthemum; species Chrysanthemum seticuspe. Next base: position 219,739,024 of record BPTQ01000001.1, on the reverse strand, counting down.
TAAAAACGTGTATAAAAAAATGTAGAAAGACGTGTATAAAACGTGTCTGAAAACGTGTGTAAAAACTTGTATTAAATGTGTGTGAAAGCGTGTGTAAAAACGCGTGTAAAACGCGTGTTAAAATGTGTGTAAAAACGTGTGTAAAAACATGTATAAAAACGCCTGTAAAAACATGTATATAAACGTGTCTAAAAATGTATATAAAAACATAAATAAAGACGTATATAAAAGGACTAACGTTGCAAACATTGAAAACGATTGTTGGTAGAAAGAACTAATGTTGCAAAAGATTATTAATGTGACAAAGTTGCAAATGACTGTTAGTATAAAGGACCGATGTTGCCAAAACTTTTTGGAAAAAAAGGACCAAAAATGAAATACGCACCAAACCACAAGGACAAAAATGTAATTAACTCTAATAATAATAATAATATGGGTAATTTTTGAACGAATTTAAAAGTTTCATAGGTGATAATCGTATTTTTCAAAGTTCATTGCCAACAATTAAAATTTTTTGAAAGTTCATGGCCAATTTATGGAATTAACCCATAAAAAAATTACAAAAAGTACTTGTTCCATAACTTTGTATTTGTTTACATTTGTAAAACTATTGTTTACATTTGTAAAACTAGACGAGTATACGTGCATAGCAATAAGATTTTATAGCGGCAATTAGTTATATTTGCCTTATGATGGTTAAATGTTTCATGCAACGTTTATGCATACAACATGAAATAATCGAAAATTAATTGAAAAATATTGTAATATACGATAACTCAACTTAGAATCGTGATTTGGATTGCGAATGAGACGAGATTAGGATTAGGAATGAGATAAATCCATAATGTAAAAGAAAAGAAATATTCCACAAAAGGTGTAGATTGGCAGGAACACCCTGACCTCGGGTGCCTTTTGGCATCAGCCATTGTCCACCCCACAAGGAATAGCTCCGGCAACTCTCCTAGCCTAGTGGGGCACCAACTGGAGTGAGCACGAGACAAGACTCGGACCCCTGAGCTCTTATTCCACAAAGTCTCTCCAGTTTGCCCATAGGTTTTGCGAAGGTGGGTACCTATATGAAGCAAATGGCAAAGATGAGACTTGAACCTGAGTCAATTGACTCAAGCACAAGTGTTCCAACCTGACTCAAGCACAAGTGCTCCAACTATCGAAATATGATTCGATAGTTGAACACAAAAACGAAAGGAACAAAATACTACAATTTACCTTGATTTCATCTTGGTTAAAAGTTTTCCAATAATTACATTATAATCAGGTCACCTGCGTTTTAAAGTTTCACACAACTACATAATAAGAAAAATGATGAAAGATGGAGATAGTGAGATTTTGAAGTAAAAATGTTAGGGGGTGTTTGTTTCATTAAAATGTTTTGTGTTTGAATTTGATTACCATGTATAAAATTTAAATCTGAATAAAATAATGTTGTTTGTTTTTGTATAATTGTCTGAATGATTTTAATTTTTTTTTTATTTTTTTTTCTAAATGTATATTAAACCATAGTAGAAACTATTTTAATACACATCCTAAATTATCTTAATACATATCCTAAATTTAACATAGTAAATAACTATTACACGAATTGTCTTTATATAAAACAAAAGTTAAACGTTTCATTTTTCTTTGATAATTATAATATTTGAGTCATTTAAAAAACAATTTGTTTTTCAAAACCATCCACACGTTTTATTAGGTTATCTATTTTTGGTACGAACTCATCTCTCAAGAAGTCACGATCTAAATTCGACTCTTATTGTTTACTTCCAAATTATATAAATAACTTATAACCCATTAACTACGACGTCGTTTTGCTAGGTGGGTTTCCCGCCAAAAATATGTGGGGTGCTAAGGCCCAGTGTTCTCAGCCTTTTTATGCATCGGAAATAACCCATCTACATTTTCAATATGCCGCTTAGAAATTCCATAACATTCAAAATTGGTATTTGTTAGCTTTTTACGATCTGCGGTGTAAAACCCTAGATCCAAAACAGTGTAACAAGTAAAATTTTAACTACGGTCGACTCCCGTATCTTGGCGGGGTAGCCACGACGAGTTTGTGGTTGTAGCCATGGTGGGGAGTTGCTGTCGTTTGACGCCTACAACTTCCGATCCGGTTGGCTAGAAACCCTAATTTTGGGTGTTATGCGGTGTTGGACTCCCGTATCTTGGCGGGGTAGCCACATGGAATTTGTGGTCAAAGCCATAGCCGGCGCGCGGGGAGGGGGGGTTTGCTGCCAAAAGAGGTACAATATCGCCTCTCTCTGTTCTGGAGGCTTCCGATTTAAGGGTTTCTGGCGATGGTGCGGGTTTAGTTACTTTATTCTTGATCAGTGTACTGATAAAGGTATACCTTCTTTTTGGTTGGGTTTGGTTACGATTTTAGTCTTTTGATTTGTTATTATTTTTTTTGGTATGTGTTCAATATGATTTTGGAAAAGCCGATAAGCTCACTTTTTAGGGCTTACTAACTTTAGGTTATTGGCTTAAGCCAATAAGGTGAAGTTGATAAGGTCATAAGCCTAAATAAGTGAGCTTATTGGCTTTTCCACTCAAATAAGCCCATAAACCGGCTAAATGAGATATTTCAAACACCAAACGACGACCTAGTTAATGGGTTATAAGTTATTTATATAATTTTGATAACTATGTGGTTGATTAATAACAGTATATGGAAAAGGCAGTGATGATAGTTAATGGCCTATGACGATTGTTATAATTTGAGCGAAATGAAATGGGTCGTTGAAAACTTGAACGTAATCTGGTGGGGCAATGACCGGACGACATGGTATAAACGGTTAATATGCAACCGAGTCTGTTTGCAGCCATGGTGAAATTCAGAAGTTTCTATGACCCCGACGCACAATTACTAATCTGAGCCTAACATCCATTAATTCCCCTTATCCTTCGAGTCTGATCGAAATTTATACAGACTGGGATTGCAGTTTTTAATAGGCATGCATGGATCCTCTTTTTGAGCAAGAAATAAAGCTGCTAACGCAAAGCTTCTTGGCAATCTCAGTTACGCCAACCCCGGTATATCTAAAACGGTTTTATGCTTACTTTAAAAAGTTTAATTTTCCATTATTGTTAGGATCACACTTTTTATGTTGTTTGATGATTCGGGTGGTCTAGGATTATGATGATATTAGAGTGCCATGTTTAGAGAGATTAAGAGAGTAGAGCGGGAATTCTAGAGAAAGAGATAAACAAAAAATGTGAAGGTTAGATTAAGAAGTTCCACCCCTTCCAAGGATGGAAGGGGTATTTATAGTTACAACCTACACGTCCTCCTGTCGGAATGTGGATCAGGCATATAGTGGGTAAAGACCCGTCCTTCCTCTACGGTGTTACTCTAAAATAATCTACGCTAATAACTAACTACTTAACTACTAAATAACGTAAATAACGATATGTCTACTAGCTAACATATGCTAGACTATAATTGGGGTGACTGACACTTCCATATGGAATTTCCAATTCCTAACAATCTCCCCCTAAGGGAGGTCACCCCATGATTTATATTTCGAATCCTAGCATTCTTTCTTTGTCTTCTGTTCCGAGCTCGTAGATTTCAATTCTTCAATTCCGCAATCTTTGTGCTTGAGCAGTGATTCTTCAAAGTTCGACTGCTTTGTACTTTAAGTGGAGGTCTTTGAACTGATCCACATCTTGATGATCTTCGAGCTTTCTTTGAGATCATCAGCCACAGTTAATCTCTGGATTACCCCTTGTTGTGTTGCCTTCATGTGATGTTGTGACTTTGGACCGACATGCTCACACTTTCTGGATCATGACATTTTTTCATCAGAGTAGCGGAAGCATCTTTGTATATCTTTGATTTCATGATTTTCTTCAATTAAGTGTGAATGCTGTGAGCATGCGGCTGTGAATTGACTTCTCAATATCGATCAGCTGCAACCGTCCAATGTTCCTGCAAACAACAGTTAGCAATAAAACACACGAAAGTGTCTTTGTTCACTTTTGTTGAATATAGTTGCAAGAACTACGGTTCCCCATTGATCAGTATAAATACTGCATGTGATCAGGTAGAATTCCGAAGCATCTCCTTGACAGGGTTTCGCAGCTTGATCTAGCCGTTCTCAAATCAGAGCGTCCCAAAGAAGACAACACGGAGTGACTGAACCAGCAAATTGATATTCACTGATTGATGAAAAATTGATTTGAAAAACAATCGCGTATTGCTTGACGAAAGAGTTTTGCAATACAACGAAGGTTTTATGAGAAAGATCAATTTTCAATCAAAAATACTTTTTGTATTTGAAAAAGAATACACATTCGATGTGCTAGAGAAGAAGAGATTTGCACATCGAATGGTTTTTCGAAAAGTATTTTTTTCAATCAGAGATACTTTTTGTCTTTGAAATATGAATACACATTCGATGTGCTAGAGAAAAGAAGAGATTTGCACATCGAACGGTTTTTCCAAAAGTATTCGTCAATTCATTTCCTGGACCAAGGTTGATTCAAGAATGAATCGCCCCATTGTTTCTATCCAGTTGTCACAAGCTTGATCTTTAGAAAAGATCTCACATGTTACCCACCAAGAGCTTGTTTGATGTTGGCTCTAGAAGAATTTACATCTTCATCGAGAATACTTTTACATATCACTCGGATGTTCTGGCAATACCACAAGGATAATGCGTAGGACTCTTAATGTATACTTACTTTCTACATTGAGTGAAACAGCAAGTCTTCATTAAATTTGTGTCCTAATGAGATATTGTGGATGATATCTTGGCTCTAGACTCAATTGTGCATTTTGGTTTCCTATGCCGGAGACTAGAGAGAGGGTCTCCTTCTTCAATATCAATAGTCTCTAAAAGAAAGTCGACAGATTATGTAGGTTCCTCGTGAGAATGAAACAAGCCCTTTTAAGAGGAACTTGAGTAGCTTGGGAAGTTTAGTGCAGTGCGTCACTGGGTCCATGACGTCTTGTCTTCAATACTGGCGTTACCTTAGTAACAACCAGTAGCATATGAATTGAACCCGGTTTCTGCCCTAAGGTTGAATTGTTGGAGGGCTATTTCTTTTCACCCTTTTCACATTCATTTCTTTTTCATTCTTTAACCCCTTCAGTGCTTACCAAGACTTCATTACTAGAACCTTGTTGGGTTTATTCCAGTTCTAGCTCTGTCTCAGTCGGTACTTTTCCCATATTCTCATTTTTCTCTTTTTTTTTTCATCATACCTAAAGACTCTACACTATCTAGTGGATTGTCCCTGGGTAGATCCCTCCGGCTCTGGCGGGATCGTGGGAACGAATACCTAACCTAACCATCCTTATAACACCATGCATAAAGTAAATTGGTCGGTCTTTTGGTATTGTTCTTTCCTTCTTGAAACAAATTGAAAAATCATTTGAAAAATCAATCAACGTACTTGTGATATAATATCAAAGCATTTGGCACCTTAATTGTTTTTGATCATTTAGAAATGCTCCCCCTCAACATGTGCATATGATTTTGAAATTGTTTAGCACATGGAGGCAAGAGTTCTTTGAAATAATTTTTTGATCACAATTTTCGTAGAAAAGGCCATTTGAATTTCTTGGTAAATTCTCCCCCTCAAAATGTGCGTTGGATATTTGAAAATCATTTTGCACATAGTGGAACTGTTAGGTCACCATGTTTGTAACACAAGCATCAATATGAAGAAATATAGAAGAGATAGATCGGTTGAACACTTAACATGCACACACGAATGAATATGAAAGTTTATGCGTAAATGAAATGTGATAAAATGAACAACCAACCCCCAAATGGGAGTTTACAACATTATTTATAGGGAAGGAACTAGGGCAACATGCAAGTTCCCTTCCTTTCCTTATTGGGCTTTTGCATAGGCTCATGGGCTTTCTACATGAGCCTAGCCTTAATTACTAACATAAAAGCCTTAATTAAGCTAACTATTACATATTGATTACAAACACTTGAAATATAATTTAGGAGTGATTCCAACAATGTCCCCCTAAGTGTTGGTAATTAATGATTAGAGTGAAAAACGTTGTAGGTGCTGATGTAATAGTTGCTTTGACGTCTTCTGGCATTCTTCTTTCTTGTGAGAAGAAGTGTCTTGATTCCAACAATCTCCCCAATGTAGGGATCTTGTTTACTTTGAAGTTTTTTAGCTTTGACATCTTCATTTTCTTTGTTCTTTGATCTTTGTTCTTTGTGGTGGTAGTGATAGTATGTTGTAGTTATCTGCATCAGGTCCGCTTCGTTGCTCCAGTGTCTCCACGTCTTTCTCCAACATGCTCACACGCTCTTTAACGTTGAATTTCAGTACTGATGTAGTTCTCTTAGTCTTTAAACTTTGTAGATTCTTTGACTTTGACGAAGAATCATTTTGACTTTGTGTTGCCTTTTGAGAGAACTTCAATTAGTGTTGTTGTTGGTATGAGCATGTGAAGAATCTGCACGATCTTTTCCTCCCGCAAGCATCCATAAGAAGAAAACATAAAACATGGGTTAGAAATAATCCAGCGCTTACAAGTTTGAACTTCGAGTGTGTTAACAGCATAGTGTGAAAACACGTCTCTAATTCTCACAAAGGCTGTTCCTGAACTGGAGTCCCACAAGTGAGATAACGCGATGTACCGAAGTACACCTACAGTTCAGGTGAGTCGCTGAGGTACACCGAAGCATCACCCCACGACTGTAGACCGTTTGAGACACACTAAGCGTACCCCACAAGGAGTTATCGAAGTGACCTGCTGTCAGGGCTGTTTGATGTTGACCCTGGCAGGAGTTTCCATTCAATCACTAAGGATCACATGTGTGAACCTCTCATAAATGTTCTCGATAGATTGCTAAGATCTGTGTAGGACTCGATAATGTGTCACTTGCGTCATTAATGTTGAGCGACAAGTGATGAAATGTCAAGTGTACCTAAGAGATCTTTTGATGAATCTCGTGGCTCTAGACTCAATAGTGCGCTTTGGTTTTTCCTGAGCGGAGACTAGGGAGAGGGTCTCCTTCTTCAATACCAGCAATATCTAAGAGAAAGCCGATAGTTTACGTAGGGTTCCCTGTGAGAATGAAACAAGCTTCTGTTGAGAGAAACTTGAGTGGCTAAGAAGGTTTAGTGCATGCGTCACTGGGTCCATGACTACTTTGTTCTTCAATACCGGTGTCATCTAGTGACAACCAGTAGCATATGAGTTGAATCCGGTGTCTGCCCTAAGTTGAATAATCTGGAGGGCTATTTATTTTCACCCTTTTCTTTACTTTTCTTTTTAATTCTTCAACTCCTTCTTTCTCCGATTCTCATTTTTTTTTTTTTTTTTTTTTTTTTTTTTTTTTAATAATCATACCTAAGGACTTCTAAATTATAACTATTGGTTGTGTCATTGGGTAGATCCCTCTGGCTCTGGCGGATCATAGGACGGTTATTCCTAACCTAAGTCACCTTATAACTCCATGACTAACCTATGTTGCCATAAAACCATTTTCATGAAAATTCTCTCAAAGTGGTTATGATTAAAACATTTTGTACCACTGAAAGAGTTTTATATTTTGCAGAAATACTCCCCCTCCACACGTGCTTAAGTATTTTGACAGAAATCTGCACGGTGAGAGAAGAGCGCGCACTTTTGACTTGATCAACTCTAGATAGACAATTCCCCGCGAGACACGGTTACGTTGCATAGTTAAAGAGTTACATTGTCAGCTTTTAGGTGACAGCTACCTCTAATAACTACCTTGAAGGTGTGGACAAACCTCGAAAGGTTGTCAAACCCGTCAAAGTTCATGTCTACCAAGAGTTTCTCGAATGGTACATTCTACTAGGACAAGTCCTTTGCGAGACACGTTTACGTCACTAGCGAACTAGCTTGAAATTATTACCCGTCCCAGACAAGTCTTTTCGAGTTACTAACATTTAAGATCTCGTCACTTCATTGGTTAAGTCTTTAGCACGACGATTCATTAGCAATTCACAACATATTTCTTATCACATAATTTTTCTCCCCCTCAAAAATGGCATATAAATGTTATTTTTGACGAAATTTAGATATCGAATAAGTCCATTTCGAGTTTTGTGGGAAGATCACCACGAAGAACAATTTTGTGAAAAAAGTTTTTAAGCAAATACTCCCCCTCAACAAATGATATTAACTTTTGAGGTTTTGAAAAACATAAGGGGAAGTACTTGTTCTTTTGAGCAAAACTTTGAAAATTGAAAGTTTTGATTAGTTTTACTCAAAAGTAAGAAGCTTTCACTCCTTTTATAGGATTGTGGCACTGAAGCGTACCATAGGGTCCTTTCATTACAAGTACGGGTTGTACACTGTTATGTGTGCACAAGCCATTGTCAGATATAAATCACACATCCAAATAATGATAAGGAAACAGATCAAGGAGAATCAGGAGTACCAGGAAGTCCGTCAATAACTCCAGGAATGCGTTCTGGACATTGGTAGCCTGTGAGAGATATGTTTGGACGACCACCTACGAAACTCTCCAACGTTCTTATCTGATCCCGTCTGAACAACCTTTCATCAATCCGAGTGATGATCTTCTTCACATCCCTCCTATCCCTCGAATTTCATCTCTTCGGTGACCCTATGCCGTCATGTATCTCCTTTAACCGATAAGCTAATCCATCCCGAACCTTCTTTAAAGTGTGATCACAGAACTTGTGAAGCTCCTTACATGCCATGAATCAGTTACGGTGAAGTTCACTTCGGTAAACGACCCCAAACTTTGGTTTCCTGATGCTGGTGTACTGAGCGAGATGGTTGATATCGGGAAGGTCTAGCTGTGGTGGTGTGAGATTAACATGTTTCTGATACGATTCCATGGCAAGTTGAATATCTTCTACACGTTCTTGGATCACGATGCTTCTTATGAATATTAGCAATGACTTGATGTACTCGCTTTGGATATTTGTCGAGAATTGTCGCATTCGTCCTTGTACCTTGGCAAGATACATGTCTTCAATGTCATTGAGCGACAATCTCGGGAAATCTGCTTCTGTAAAGTCATATTCCTGTTCGTCTTGTCGTTTGACCACAATTTTCTTTAGGAATGTGTCGTCCCACTTCGACGACAGGGTAACATGCATAATTGCAACGATCCGTTTGTCACTGAACACTTCCTTTTTCGACTTTAGAACCTGGCATCTTCTGTAGTAGATTCTTCTTCGTTCAGGCCAATGATGAATCCCATACAGTGCATCGAGGTCGTACTTTTCCACTTTGTCAACAAACATGTGTGTGGCTTCTTCCTCGATGGCTATATTATTAGAGTAGATTGCTGCCGGGAAAGGGAGGGTTAGTGATGTAGCGTATTTCTTGGTGACATCGCTACCGTGTAGAAGGAATTCCAAGTCGTTGTTGAAGAAATAGCGGTAGGGAATCTTAGGTTGATCCGGTCGGCCAATGGTAGGTAGTGGTTTGGTCCAGTCAGTGTAGTATGGAGCTTTGTCTGGTCTGGTGAAGTCAATGTTTGATTCAAGATTGAGCCAATCAATGTTGTTAGACATGGCTCGTGCTATGTTGTCGAGATGATATTCGACTTCAATGGCACTGTCTGAGTTGTCCTTAAGTAGTTGAAAGGCGTCGTTCTTGATTCGCTTCAACTCTGCTTTAGTCATTTTCTTCACTTTGAACTTTTCTTGTATAAGCTTCACATGCTCCATTGTGCGACCATCTACCGGTTCTTGTCCTTCCGATAACTGAGGTGTAGCATCAACAAGTTTAGAGAACCAGTCATACTCTTCAGTGTCATCTTCATCTAGCCTGACACAACATTGGTCTTTTTCTTCTTCTTTGGCTTTGATGATGACGCTGGTTTCTTTGTTGATGTAGAAGAAGTTGGTTGTTGTTGGGGCTCAGGAATTTCTTCATCGTCACCACCAGTGTATTGAAAGTGATCACCGGTTTTCTCTGTTTGTGGTGGTGACTCAGAGTCCTAAGGTTTTTCTTTTGCAGGAGAACGTGGTGGAGATCTTCTAGCTGCGGAGGTACTTTGGGGTGGTGGAGGCATAGAGGATGAATCACCATTTTTATTCTTTCGTTTCGGCTCAGAGTCTTTATCCGCATCATCATCGTCTCTTGGACGCTTGGCCTTCTCGGCTGTCTATTTGCATGAGGTTTTGAGTTGATATTCCAGCAATGCCTCAAATAGTTTAGCTTCGTCAAAAGTAAACATTGCAGATCGTTTAGACATTTGTAACACCAGCTTGGAAATCAACTCTGCATCGGAGACAACTGCAGGTTCAATTGGATTGATCTTCATTGCTACCAGAGTATATTGCATTGTTTGCTTGACCAATTGCATGAGATTCGGATAGAGTTGTCTGGTGAACATCTCTCTTGTCACTCCAGGGACAGTGTCGAGGAGAAACTTGTGAGTGTATTATCTGATCGTCTTATCCATTTCCCCTTGGATATCTCTTTTTAGAAACTGTTGAATCTGATCCCTTTTCTTCCGAAACCTCGTTTATCACAGTCTGAAGAAGATTGATTCTGTCCGCAAGTTGATTCAGTTTCTTATTGACCACGTCTTTCTTCCTTACTTGCCTGACATCTTTGACAATCTTTGTCTTTGCACGTGATATTCAAGTATCGGTCGGTTTCTTTACTGATTTGGATGCGGATCTGGTGGTGGCTTTGGATGGTGATGGTGATGAATGAGAAGATGAGTCTGACGATGATGAGTCATGAGGAGGCTCAGGGTCCTTTGGTGGCTCAGAAGTTTGCTCCTTGCTTCGTACGGGACTATTTAGAAGATAATCACCGGCTTCCTTTTCGGCTTTAGCCTTTTCTTCTGCCTTAACCCTAGCTTCTTCATCTTCTTGAGCTTGAGCTTCTTCTTCTGCTTTTTCTTTAGAAGCAGCCTCAACATCTTCATCAGTAATTTCCCAGTCTTCTTCTTCTTCTTCTCTAGTTCCTCAAAGTCAAAGATAATCTCATCCTCTACTTGTTGTTGTTCTGATGCGTGGGTGGTGGTACCAGTTCCCTAATCGGGTTGATTAACCGCATCGGAAACTGGTGTGGTTAGTGCACCACCACTTGACCCACCAGGGCCACGAGTTTGTTGTAGGTTGAACTCCTTAGCAACATGTTGTAATCTGAGATTCTTCAATTTATTTCTGTAATCTTTTTCTTCATCCTGTGGCTCTTCATCTGAGCTCTCTTCTTCCTCTTGCTCAGCTACTAGAGTTTTTCCCTTGTCAATTTTGGGACTGAGAGGTTTTGCAACTGTAGTGTATCATCTGTTGTAGATTCTGAGTAGATAACCTCTTCATCTGTTTCAGTGTCCTCCGAGTCCTCGTCCATCAGTTTTGGTTCTGGTTTGGGAATAGGGATGGCACCCTTTGATGGAATTCTCTTTTTGAGTATGTGAGTCCTCTTTGGATACTTACGTGTACTCTCAGTGCTTGCAACACTTCCAGCACTACCTGATCTCCTTGTCTTCTAGACAGATACACCGAAAGACTTTTCATTGATAAACCCCACTTTGCCTGATGCAACTGCTTCCAGATAACGTTTGTACGATTGAAGTTCCTTGATCTCAGCAGTAAGAAGGCAATCTGGCAAGACAACACCTTGTTTCTTCGTAGTTGATTCTTTGAATCTGACGACATTGAGTGTAGGCTCAAACAACACGGAGTGATGGTTGGGGTCATCAAGTCTCAAAGGAATATCAGGATTATTCTCGAGTATCCTCTGGATCAACAGTTTTGTGTATATGATGTAAGGGATTTTGGTGCCAGGTTTCCTGAAATATGACATCATGTCATCCCAAATTAGACTTGCGAAATCGATGTGCATCATGTTGACCATGCCCCAAAATACTTGTAGTTCCATGAGCTTGGGATGCTCATAACCACTATCACGTCCAGAAACTGATTTGGTGATCATGATGTAGAGGGTTCTCCATGGCTGAGGAATATTCTTAAGATCTACTGAAGAGTGTTTGGTGATAATCCCAGCAGCTTCATCATAGCCAATGTCGACCATGAACTGGAGAGTGACCTCTTCCTAAGGAGAAGTAACATAGTTGGCAGGCTGGATGGTAGGAAGAAGAAGAATAGCCCTTAAGTCTGCTGGAGTGATGGTGACTTGTTTGTCGTTGAGTGTCATTGTCACAGCATCTTGACCGTTGGCCTTCTGCATGGTGTGCCAGAATTGGTGAACATAAATTTCCGGCACAGTTGCAGAATTAGTGAGCATATTCTTGTAAGGATGAGTCTTCAGAATATCCACAACAATTTGACAAGAAGACTCAGAACACGTGAAGTTATCAAAATCGACTCTGAGATTGTTCTTCCCAATCTTCATCTGGTAACCAGTGGGGAAGATGTCTTCCATTGTGAGAACATTCGGTGCATCAACATTTTCCATTGTGACGTCCATATTGTGATCTGAAAGATATTGAGCCAAAAGAACCAACATATCGAAAGACATTACGTTAGTCAAAATTTGATTTTATTGTCCAATTATTGAATATGTTATGTTGATGAATGTTATGAGTCCAACGTCACTTGTTTGTCCAATAGTCCAAAGTAGTCGTGGTAAGTTTCGTGAATTTATCAATTTTGAGTTTTAAAGTCCAAATTTTCACTTATATACACATATTAACCATTGTAGCTTATTAGTGACATTTTGGTTTTGTGACGTTATGATTTATTTATTTACAAGTTTGTACGCGTAACAATTCATGATTATGGTTAAAAGTAAGGCTTAAGGGTAGAAATTGCAAGCTTATGCGTAAACAGTTGACCATACGCGTAAGCATAAGCTTATGCGTAGGAACTCCTCTTATGCATAAGAAATATTACGCGTAAGAAAAGAACCCTTGGCATAGAGCTTACGCGTAAGCGCATGTGGGAGCTTATGCGTAAGGTTTACTCGTAAGGGTAAACCTTATGCGTAAGACTCAAGTTTACGCATATCCTTCACAGGATACGCGTAGTCCCCTTTGTAGAACTTTACGCGTAAAGGTTACGTGTAAGATTTCTCTTACGAATAACATTCTACGTGTAAGGTGATCCTTATGCGTAGAAATCCAGTTTAACCTTGATTCTGAATTTTGCACGCGTAAAACCTGAAATAAATTTGTCATAACATCATCATTAATACATTTTTCAACTTCTTTCATCCACACATGGAATCACTATCATAAACAGTTACGCGTAAGATTTGTTTACGCGTAAGACTAAAACCCTAAGTTTCAAATTCTTACGAGTATAAAATCCAACCATAGGAAATGCACCAAATTAATTCTGGGATGTCTTAGAGTCTATATGAATGTGTTGCAACAAGTTTTAACATCCAGAACCTCATGAATCAAAAGTACCCAATTCGTATGATACTTAAACCCTAATTCTCAATTATGCACAAATCATGTTTCTGGGAATGATTCAAGTGTGGTTTTGGTCAATTAAGCATGTCACAATCATCATACAACCTCCTAATTAATCAGAAACAATCACAATAGAAAACCCCCAATTCATACGCATAAACCCTATTTTCTAAAACTAATTGATTGATGATTCTGGGTGGTTTTGCATGTTAGAAATAGTTTAAGAATGACCTTAGAAACGTTTTAACATACATATTTCAACAACAATCACCCAAACATGATTTCATGTTCATACGCATATGCGTAGAACATGAAAACACGCCTAGGGTTAAATCTATCCGTTGGATTTACGAATAAATCAAGTCCTATGTTTAGAATAACCCCAAGAATCATAAAACACTTACAGATTTGAAGTTTGAAACACGGATTAGTGGGTTGATTTTTATGCGTGGGATGGGTAGTTGGGGTAATAAATGTTTGAAGTAAATGTGGTAAAGGGTTAGTTGGAAGAGTTTTGTATAAAATACGTTTTAAGCATTTGACAACATTGGCCCTTCCACCTTAACCATTTTTCATCCATAGCCCATAACTTCCATTTTGGTTACGTTAAGCATGATATTTGGAAAGAAACTTGACGACACTCCCCCTCGACTTTAGAAATAAAGAAAATTTTCAAATTTGGGTCCGAGGAGTGTCAAGAAACAGAAAACGAGTCCACCATTCTCAAAGATACAACCGGTATTAGGTAACATGCAAGTACAAGGTTTTATGAAACAGAAAATATTTACTTTCTCCCCCTCAACACTTGAACGTAAAAAATACTGAATTTTCAATGAGAAAGGTGTTGACGGAAGATTTGTACTTGCCATGTTTAAAGAAATTTTAGAGAGAAGAATATTTTTGAATTTTGTAAATTTTATATTTTGTTTTTGAAAAATATTTACAAAAGAGGTTTTAGTGTTTGACTGGTTTTAAGATTGTTTTAAAAGTTCGTCCAGTTCCTCTGGAGTCAAACACCGCATACCAATCCGGTGGACCAACTCAGTAAACCTAGCAGGAGCTAAGGCTTTGGTGAGAAGGTCTGCCAATTGGTATTCAGTACCCACAAAGTATAATTCAACGGTACCCTTTTCCACATGCTCCTTGATGAAATGATATCGAAGATCGATGTGATTTGATTTCGAATGTTGAACAGAGTTGCACGAGATCGCAATAGCACTTTGATTGTCGCAGTACATCGGGATTCTGTCAAATACATAACCATAGTCTTTGAGTTGTGTTCTCATCCAAATGACTTGAGCACAACACGCCGACATGGCTACATATTCTGCTTATGTTGAGGACAGCGATGTACAATCCTGCTTCTTCGATTGCCATGACACCAGTTTATCACCAAAAAATTTTAAAGCTCCTGAAGTACTTTTCTGAGAATCTAAGCAACCTGCGTGATCAGCGTCTGAAAAAGCTATTAGTTCAAAACCAGAATCCTTCGGATACCAGATCCTCAAGTTAATGGTTCCCTTGATGTATCGGAGGATTCTTTTAGCCTCAGAGAGGTGAGTTTCAGTTGGTCGCGACTGATAACGGGAGCAAAGATATACAACAAAGACAATATCAGGTCTACTGGCTATTAGATACATGAGAGACCCAATGATACTTCGGTATTTGGTAGGGTCAACAAATTTCCCATGCAAATCAGCGTCCAATTTCTTGGTATGTGCCATTGGAGTGGCATAGGTATCTGATATGTGCTAAAACACATATCATTTCTTTATCAAATCAGACCCAAAATAACCAAGAAAGAGCCGTTTATTGCTAATATTTGCTTGTTTCTTGAGTTTATGCATGTGCAGGTACGGATATGACAAAACAGACAAAAGAAAGCCAAAACCGAAGAAAACCCGAGCACGAGAGAAAGAAGAGTGCAAAAGCCGACGCCGGGGATGCTATTTCAGGGATTTTGATGCTTAAAAGATCAAATTACGGAGTTGTGGATCATGTTCGGGGATTTTTCTCACTTTCACCATCATTTATCCATTATTACACAAATAACCCCTCATCTTTCTCATTTACCCTTCCACAAATAACCCTTCCATTTCTCATTTACCCAAAATACCAAAATCATCCTCATCCTTTCATTATTTACACCTATGGTCCTTTGGTTTTACACTTTTCATTTAAATGGACCTAAGTTACAAAACTAAAACAAAACCAAATCCAATACTTAACAATTTTACCACTTTCAAGACCCTTGGCCCAATCACAACAAAAGCCCAAAATATCAATACCCGTAATCCACAAAACCATTTTACAATTTCATACCCATGGTCAAAGAAATAACCCACCCGGTCAACATCCTCACACCCAAGTCAAACAACAATAAAAAAAACCCACCCCTTAACCTGAAACGCGCCCAAAACTGTAAACCCAGTGTTACTGTTTCATCCCATCACCCATTTACCCTGAATTCCCAAATCATTTACCCGTACATTTAAGTGTTCTAGAACCATCTGACACACGTGTCAGAGGTGTGTGGGTGTGGATTGCCAGCGTGGACTATTGAAGCATTCTTATTGGTGTGAACACATCACCAATTCAATCCAAGGGCTGAGGAATGATGTGATGACACAATGAATAGATCAAGGGCAGGGATTAGAAGACCTAGATGCTTCTGAAGAGCACCTCATCAGCTATAAATAGCCCAATTCAGTCACAAGGAATTTCGTCCATTTTCTCACTGCATTTAGAGAATTTGTTACCATTAATTTTCTGTCATTTACTGTTTAAGTCTTTTAATTCAGCTTGTATTTCTCTCTTAAGTTTTGTATAATCTCTTTTATTAATGAAAGTTGAAATTTCCGTTTAAATTCCTTGTTAAATCGTTTTCAAGTTGATATTGTTCCATTAGCTTTATTACTTGTTCATTAAGCTCACATAAGCTCACCACAGCTTATGTGAGTTGGTAGTGGTTTAATTGTGCTTTAATCTCAGTTTTTACAAGAAAGTCAACAAAAGTCAACACGGGTTAAATTTGAGAGTCAAAACCTGTTTTTGATTTGAATGTTGTTTTAATTTTGTCAAAAAGTTAGTTCATAATGATTTGAGTTAGTAGAGATCAAATTTCATCAGTTTTCCTTAAACAAAGGTAATTTGGTGTTTTAAGGAGTGTTTGGATTGTGGTAATTTTAGAAGATTTGAAATGGTTTAATTGTTGAAACTGAGTTCAAAGTTTTTGTTTGCTGATTTCAAAGTACCACGAATCATCATTTTGAATATCCAGGTCAGTTTTGAGTTTTCAAAATGTATGTGTGAATCTGTCCTGCTTTGCTATAATAACTGTTCTGATATTAGCTTAATCTAGGCTTAGTATCTGCTTTATCCTTAAGAGTTTTTGCCTAATTTATGTTCACCTCAGTAGCCTAGATATAGGATTAGCTTTATTAGATTAGTTTACAGCTTTTTAAGTGCTAGATCAGATCTGAAACTGCTCCTTTTCTCCTTACCTGTTCTGCACAATCAGTCCAATAAGTCCCTAATGGCCTTTTAGTTTTGATTTTTAATTTCTTCATTTTAGGTCCTTAGAAGCTGAAATTTTGGACAATAGATCATTGGTTGGTTGTCTACTGCCTGGTCATTTTAGTTAATTTTTGTGGTTTTTTTTTAGCTAGATTAATCAGTGCTTAAAGTAGGTCATGTAGGGCCGTTTGGAATAAGTAGCTAGAAATTGAATATGTGCTCAAATGCTTTAAACTTGTGCTTTTAGGAGTCTAATCAGTTGCATTAGCTTAGTTTAGGATAGTTTTAGGTTTAGGTAGCTTGTGGTAGCTTTTGGAGAACTTCTTAGCTTATTCCATGTGCTTATTCCAACTGATTTGTGCCCATTTCATATCTCCTGTGTTCCAAAGTTGTTTCTGTTAATTTTACCTAGTTCTCAGTTTTATTTTATAATATTCTGGAAGTTTTCATATTTTTCCATGGTCTCTTGCTATTTTTCTGCATTTTAATTCATTTTCTAGCATTTTTAAATAGCATTTAATTAAAATAAATTAGAAAAAGGTCAGAAAAATTAAATTTAAATTTTTATAGTTTTATAAAAATCAAAAAGTTATAAAAAGTATTTTTCCAGATTTTCATAGCTTAAATAGTATTTTCTAGGAATTTAATTAGATTTAAATAGTTTTAAATTCATAAAAAATTGAGAAAAAGTCAGAAAAATGTGATTCTAGTTTTGAAAATTCTTTTTAGTTAATTAAGATTTTTTAAAAAATAGTTTTGTAATTTTATCAATAGTTTTCATAATTTTTAGAATTTTAGCTCTATTTTAAATGTTTAAAATTAGTTTTTAATTCAAAATAAATCTAGAAAAACCAAAAAAATTATTTTTAAATTTCAAATATCATTTTTAGCTGTAGGAAAATATTAGCTCATTTTCATGGTTTAAATTAGAAAACTTTGCATTTTATTCACGTTTTATTAATTACGTTAATCGCGGTTTTAGTTATAATTTACATATTTAGTCGTAATTCCTTGTTTGCATCATAGATTTAGTCGTTTTTATTGCTTCCCTTTACTATTGCTTATCCCGTAGTTTAGAAATCCTCAAAAATCCTTTTTACCTATTCGAATCCCGAATCACGCGACGTGAGTTGTTAAACTCCATTAATCCCTCGTTGGGAAAACGACCCGGGGAAAATACATACCTTTGTATTTCTTCGGAAAATATCTTGTACGAAAACGAAAAATCAGTATCACAGTTTTGCATTCCATTTTTGTTTAAAATTTCAAGGGCATATTTGGACTGACTCAAGAAAATACCACGGGGTGATTGATGAACTTGCAATCCTAGAAAGAACGTAAGTTCACCCATCATGGACATTTCAAAATATTTTTTCATAAGTTTTGAAAAAGCGTTTGAGTACTTTAGATGTGTTGACCCAAAAATGATGTCATCCACATAAATTTGAACGATTAAAATGTATGCCCCGTGATATTGTATGAATAGTGTAGGGTCGACTGATCCTTTGACGAAATTATTAGCGATAAGAAAGGATGACAACTTATCATACCACGCCCGAGGGGCTTGTTTGAGACCGTAGAGAGCCTTGTTCAGTTTGTAGACGTTGATGAGTGTCTAAATACTCATCAGTTTTGTACAAAATAAACTGCAAATTCATCTGAAAACACTCAGAAACACATCAAAATGATCAAAATATCACAAATCAGTGTTTTATGTGTTTTAAATTCAAAAATATCAAAATCAGATGAAAAACATATCAAATTTGCAAAAATTGCAGTTTTAGTCCCCCAAGTTTATAAAATTGTCAAAAATAGTCCCTGAGCCAAAATTTCAAAAGAAAAATCATCAAAGGTCCTTTTTAAATCATAACTTGTCAAATTTGGTCCTTTGGTGAGAAATGAGAAAAGTTTGAGAAAATTACAGTTTGGTCCCTGAGCTTTTAAATTGGTCAAAATTAGTCCTTGGGAATTTCAAAAATGTCAAAAACTAACCCTTGGATTATTAAAGTTGGCAAGACCAACCCCTTGACTACTTTTCATAATTTACAGGATTGGTCCCTTGTTTTTGTGGAAATTGCATATTGGTCCTTATATTGTTACTTAGCCTATTGGACCCTTTTATCACCCTTGGCCCAACTGTTGGCCCAATCCAACATAATACCCGGTTTTTAACCCGAGCCCATCCCCTTTTGTTATTAAAACCCGGTCAAATGGGTTTGACCCATCCCTTCCCTCTCTCCCTCACGGGTGTTAACATCCCCCATCATTTCCCCCCCCCCTGCTACCACCTGACCACACTCCACCTCTCAACCATCATCACCCTACTCCCCCCTCCAAACACAAGAAGCCAAGCCTCATTTATTGCCTCTAAACCTAACACTCAACCTCACAAGCAGTTAAAAAATGCTTTTGGCGCCAAAATAGCTTTAAACGGCTATGATCATCTTGAATGATCCAAGGGTCATTTTTATTGCTGGGATATGTCCAAGAAGGAGAGAGAAGGAGCTTGGAGGGTATAAAGAGCCAAGAGGAAGCATCAAGGAAGGGATAGTCTTTTTATATTTTTTTCCTCAGATGTCGTTTTTAGCTTAACTTAGTTTAAACTAGTTTTCATTTGTACTTGCAAGCTTATTTGTATTCAACAAAGATATTTAAGTGTTTTACAACTTATTTCAATTACCAATTTTAGTTAATGTTCAATATTCACTCTTTATGTCCACTGTTGAGATTTATGTTTTCAAACTCATTTGCTTAAGTTCTGAATAGCTTAGTTTTAACATAAAACAAGCTTACATAAGCTTTAAATAGCTTCTTGTAAGCTTATAATCAAGTTCAAGCACTTTTGGACCTTGGTCAACAAAAGTCAATACGGGTCTAAAAATGATGCAGACAGAAAATGGGTTGATGCAGGCAATGGAATGGGTTGAAATGGAATGGAATGGGTTGGTTTAGTAGGTTAGAGGCTCTTGGTTCTCATTGTGCTAGCTATTGTAGCTTGGACTAATTGTAAGTAAAAATCAAGGCTTTATGCATAAGTTGTATTTGTAGTTAAAATCTGTTATAATCTGTTCTAATAGAGGTGTTTAAGTGTTATTAAGTTAGTGTGATCCTAAATATCAGTTGTTTCATTGTTCAAATCAGTTTTAGCTCAAATTAGTAATAGAAAAGGGTGTTTGGCTTAACTGTTGTATCTGTCCTAAAGACTTGCTCATTGGTTAAATTCTATTGTTTCATGTTTATGTAGCCTTAGTATGGTCAGTTGAATCAAAACATTTGGGTTTGCAACATCACATAGTCAAACTTGACCATTAATCTGTCTAAGTGTCTTACTGTTGAGATTTTAGGACAGCTAATCATCATTTTGTGTATAAATATCATCAAAATTGTTTGCATTGTGCTTATTACAACATATAACATTAATCTCAGTCACAAAATTTGGATTTGAAGTTCATTCAAGTCAACATTCTCAAGTTCTTCAAAAAGTCAAAAGTGTGAAAACCTGTTTTGGGGTCAAAAAGAGAGAATTGTTTTGAGTTCATTCCTTGGACTTACTCAGTGAAGTTTAGCATTTCAAAAGGCTCATCTGGTCTACTTTCTTATTAGCAATTTTTTAGATTTTTATAATTTTCTTTTAAGCTGCAAATTAGCTTATGGATTTGGTCTCAATTTCTGCAAGTGCCCTGTGCACTGGTGTCTAGATCTTGACAGCAACTTGCAGACTTCCTCACAAGCTCATAAGAGCTTGTGAGAAGCTGATTTTTGGTTTATAAATAGGCAACCAGGTGATCTTTAGGTCTGCATTAGTAGTTTTTAGTTGAGCTTATCAGTTAAGCTGTTGGATAAGCTCAAACAGTGGGGGTAAACCACTGTTTGGCTCCAATAAGCAGTTGGCTTGTTTGGTTGATCTGAGCTTCAAGCTTGTTAGGAGTAGGTTATAGTAGTTGCTATTAGCTTAATCTAGTGTAGTCTAGCTTAGTTCACTGTTTGGTAGCTTATCTCTTTAGATAGCTTATTCTTGTAGCTTATTTTCTTAGCAGTTACACTGTAGCTTCAAAATTTCACACATAAGCTAGTGTTTTCTCAATTTTCATAGATTCATAATATAATTTTAGAATTTTCCTGAAAGTTTCATAATTTTTGGTCATCATTTGCTATTTTTCTTATTTTAATTAGATTTTAATCACTTTTTAATTACCTTTTATAGCAATTAATTGAGAAAAAGTTCCAAAAAATAATTTTTCAATTTTATTAAGTTTAGATAAATATAAGAAGTGAAAAAAGTAATTTTCTAGATTTTTCTTAGCTTATTTGGTAATTTTTAGTAATTTAGTTAATATTTAATAGTTTAAAATTCATAGAAAATAGAAAAATAATCTGAAAAATACAAAAATAGTTTTGAAAATTCTAGTTTGATATTTTAGACTTTTTCATTTCATAATTTTATTTTTCTAGCTTTGTTTCCTCATTTCTTGTATTTTAGATAATTATTAAATAGTTAAAAATAGTTTTTAATTAATAATAATTAGATAATTAGTGATAAAAATAGTTTTCTTTTTCTAAAAAGTTTCTTTTATCATTAGGATTGTAGAAACATCATTTTCATATTTTTAGGGTTAATATTGATTTAGTTTCACTTTTTATTTTGTACGTCGCGTAGATTTTTATTTAGTTTTATTAAAACAAAAAGAACAAAAACATCATTTTAATTTTAGTGATAGCGTTTATTTAATAGATTTTATCTTTTTTAATTTCCTCTCATTTGCATTTAAGCCGTTGTAATTTGTTGGCTTTTTCCGTAGTTATAATATCAATCATAATCCTTTTTCTGTTCAAACTCCTCGATCACTAAACGTTTGATAAATCCATTGCACAACTCGCTGGGACATAACGACCCGGGGAAACATTGTACTCCTCAGATCTTCATTGATTTCGTGCTTGAGCTGTTTTAGGTTTTCTTACGCTTGCGTGAGAGAACTTGACGGTTTTGCGCGCATCAAATTTCTGGCGCCGCTGCCGGGGAGCTGTGCTGATTTATCTCCCGTTTTAGCAGATTAGTTGTTTGAATCCTCACTCATTGTTTATATCATCCATATCTGTATATATATATATCCATATTTTCTTCTAAAAAATCCAAAAACCAAAAAACAAGCAAAAAACGTATAAAACACAAAAATATTTTCTCTTTTGTTTCTATATATGTATCAAAAAAAAATAAAAATACAAAAAGAATCGTCGTTTTCTTAATAATAAACAACTTAAAAGATTACCACCGAAAACCAAGGCAGTGCACTACCTAACTGGGGGTGCAACCATAATAAGTTCCCGAACTAAAGATATAAAACTTGCCTTTGTGTCCATTGTGATTGGTGTACCTTTTTCAAAGAAGCCATTCATCTTGGATTATTGGTTAAGTTCACTGTTGTTTTGCCTCGATTTTGTGTTAATTGATTTTGTTGTGATATCGACGTTTCAGAACCAGAAAACCCATAAAGATTCTTCTCACCTGATTTTTACAAACCGTCTTCATAATTCTCATTCTCATCTGAAAGATTTCATAATTCCATTTCTCTCCTTAACTCTGAGTTTCCTTAGAGTTAACTCTAGTGCATGCGCACTCGTTCTTCTAGATCATTGAGTCCTTTGCGTGATCTAGCAGAAATTCCAAGAAGACGTTCTCGTAGGCGTACTGCCCAAATAGTCGAACCCGAGATTCGTACTATTTCTAGCAACACCATGGCAGACGAACGTACTATGGCGGAAATGCTCCAGGCACCCACCGAGGGTTATGGAGATGCCATCGTCTTACCGGTAATCAATTCTGATCACTTCGAATTGAAGACACATTTAATCCAACTTGTGTCTACGAATCAATTCCGCGGGTCTGATCGAGAAGACCCGTATGCACACATCCGTTGGTTCAACCATTTGACATCAACTCTCAATTACAAAGATGTGCCACAACAGGTGATCAAATTGATGCTATTTCCGTTCTCACTTGCGGGGGCAGCCAGGATTTGGCTGGAAAAAGAACCCCCTCGATCCATCGAAACTTGGGAGGATCTTGTCCAAAAGTTTGTCAACTATTTCTTCCCTCCATCAAAGACGACTAATCTTAAAAATGAAATTTCTGGATTTCGTCAAAATTTCGATGAAAATTTTGGAGAGGCATGGGAGAGATTCAAAGATCTCCTCAGGAAATGCCCCCATCATGAATTCACGGAGCTTCAACAAGTTAATATCTTTTACAATGGGTTGAACGGTAATGATCAAGATTCTTTGAACGCATCCGCGGGTGGTAATATCTTGAATCGTAAACCTAAAGATGTGCTTGAAATTTGCGAGAGTAAATCAAAAGTTCCTTTTTCTCGCAACAAAGTAAATGTTCCGAACACTCCTGCTTCTTCATCCGGTAACTCTTCTGAGTTAGCAGCTCCGATAGCTGCTCTAACGGACATCATCCATTGTATGATAAAAGAGGTAAAGGAAATCAAAAGCGAAATTCATAAGCCCGAACCAGTCAAAGCCGTAAACAAGGTGTGTGAAACTTGTAGTGGTCCACACGCGTATTATGATTGTCAAGCAACCGATGCTTCCTTTTACCAAGCTCCCGTAGCTTCGGTAAACCACAATCAATACCGACCACAGGCTGATCCTCACTACCGTGCACCTAGCGGTATGACACCACCTGGTTTTCCTCCCGTGCAAAACCATGGCAATCAAAACCATGGCAATCAAAATCGCTTTGTTCCGAATCAAGGACAAAATTTCAATCAAAACCGGAACAATTTCAACCCACCTCAACCATATCAGGCTCCAAATCATCAAAGTTATCAACAACCTCCTCAAGCTCCCATGCCAAATGACTTCATGAAAATGACTGAGGCAAACATGCGTTCTATGCAAACTCAGATCAATAACATGAGAGGTGAGCTAAAAAGGGAAATTGATACCACATTGTCTCGGCAGACAAATGAGTTAAAGAATATGATGAGCAGTTTCATGAACATGAATATGAACAAAGCCTCGCCATCTTCTGGAGGACTCCCAAGCAATACAGTTACCAATCCAAATGCCGAGTTGAAAGCCGTCACCACTCGTAGTGGTAAGACGCACAATGGACCTACGACTCCAATGCCCCCTCCTCCTGTGGCATTTAGTCAAGTTACCAAGGAGACAACGGACAAGGTGCATTATTCAAGCCCACGAAGTACCGCACACGTCCCACCTTCGGTAGTCCAACCTTCAAGTCCGGAACCCGATGTTCCGAAGAAAAATCTTGAGCCAGAAAACACTTCCATCCCGGCTCAAAAGTCTAGTCAGCTTCCTTACCCATCAAGAATGAATGATGAGAAGCTCAAAGACAAAAACAAAGAGCAAATGGAAAAATTCTTCCAAATCTTCAATGAGCTTCACTTTGATATAAGCTTCGTTGATGCTCTCGTTCTAATGCCTAAATTTGCATCCACGCTTAAAGGCTTACTCACCAACAAAGATAAGCTATCAGAGATGGCGAAAACCCCTCTAAATGAGCAATGCTCAGCAGCCATTCTTAACAAGCTTCCCGAAAAGCTTGAAGACCCTGGCCGGTTTCTAATCCCGTGTGATTTCTTGGGGATGTTTCAATGCTCTGCCTTGGCCGATCTTGGCGCTAGCATTAACCTCATGCCACTCTCAGTGTGGAAGAAACTGTCTCTTCCTGAACTTTCATCCACTCATATGACACTCGAGCTAGCGGATCGTACCGTAACTCGTCCTCTTGGGATAGCCGAGGATGTCGTGATGAAAGTGGGAAAGTTTCATTTTCATGCTGACTTTGTTGTAGTAGACTTCGATGCAGATCCTAGAGTTCCCCTTATCTTAGGGAGAGCTTTCTTGAGAACGAGTCGTGCTCTGATCGATGTGTTTGCGGAAGAGTTGACCATACGGGTTGACAACGAGGAGCTCACGTTAAATATCAACCAGAACTCTAAACCTTTGTACAAACAGAGTGTTGCCACAATTGATCAAAAATCTGAAAGAATCAATGCAACACTCTCAAATTTCACGGTTAAGAGTGTTCACCAAAAACGTGCTGAGCTCAAAGCTTTGAAAATTACCCCTGGTTCAAGAAAATGGTTTGAAAGCTGTACCAGGGAAGTCAAGAGTGTTCTTGATGATGATGACGATGATCTAGATTCGGAGACTTCATCGGAAGTGGTGGAAACTGCTAGCTCTAAGAGCACACCACTTGTCCCACCTCCGGCATCAGTTTGTCGCATCGAGTTTGTTAACTCTGTGGATGAAACTAATCTCTCTTCAGTTTCATCTCAGTTGGATGATGATGTTTGTGATCCAATGGGAGACATTCTTCCCATTGATGAATTGCTCAAAAATGATCCATCATCTTCTAGTCTTATTCCCGACTCTTCCATCCCTTCTCTCATTCTTGATGAGGAGGATGACAACTTTTGGAATGAAGTCGATGCATTTCTAAGTGATGAATCAATTCCAACGGGAATTGATAACACTTACCTTGATCCGGAGGGAGACATCCTTTTTCTGGATAGTCTGTTGTTTGAAGAACCATTTCCCACCCTCCCTCCCGGACACCTTCTTGCCAATCACCATCTAAGCTTCAAGTTTAAGCTTAAAGATGTCAAAACTGGTGATTT
This sequence comes from Chrysanthemum seticuspe, assembly GCA_019973895.1. Taxonomy (NCBI): domain Eukaryota; kingdom Viridiplantae; phylum Streptophyta; class Magnoliopsida; order Asterales; family Asteraceae; genus Chrysanthemum; species Chrysanthemum seticuspe. Next base: position 219,713,508 of record BPTQ01000001.1, on the reverse strand, counting down.
GCTTCTCTCTGATGAGGAATGGACATGCATTCTCATGTACGTCTTTATTCCATTCTTCACAGATGGTGTGGTTGCTCTTTCCCTTTTCTCTTTCGGGAATGAGGACACCATCTTTGACCCCGGTATCATCCATTATAGTTTTTACTATTAAACAATACCGCGGTTATATCTCATCGGTGTGGAACTTTCTGATGTTCATATGTTTATTAACATTGTGAACGAAAGTCCGATTGAGATTGGTTTTCCACGATACTTTCCCCATGAACAAATGAATTCGGGGTCGAGTCAAGCTAGCGACTCGGAAATCAAAAACAGTAGCATGCCATATGGGTTTTCACCCATATTTCTGTCTTCTCACCTCTTTCTACCACCCTAGTGTGGGGGGGTTGCCCACATGTTTCAAAAAAAAAAAAAAAAAAAAAAAAAAAAAAAAAAAAAAAAAAAAAATCATCTTTCTAAATAATGGCCTTAATATTTCCCTTTCACGTTCTTTGTTTCGGCATAACCGCCGGTACTTAGAATATTGAGGGCAATATTCATCTCTAGTGTGGGGGGGATTCTCACGAATTTTATCATGTTAATATACCACCTAATCCCCCCGTTTTTGGCCAAAAAATTTTTTTTTTGGAGTAAGTGTTCTACACTTTCTCATCTGGTTATCAGTCCGCCATGTCTGTAAGACAAAAGGATTGGCTAATCCAGGAGCAAACGGCTCTTGGTAAAGATTTCTCAAATCCGTTTATATGGCTTGCAATTTGCCCAAAATTGTATGGTTCTCAGCTCACCATATCCTAAAAAGTGAAGAGTTGGCTAGCCCGCAAGATTATGGCTTGTGGTAAAGGCAGTGGAAAAACCATAATTGGTAATCAGCTCACCAAAGATAATGTTGATAATTTATCTAAGAGTTGGCTAGTCCAGAAGGGTACGGCTTCTGGTAAAGACAAATCAAATCCGTTGGAAGCTGGTGGTTTGCTCAAAATCACATGGTTATCGGTGTACCATGGTTCTTACTTGAACTGAAACATTTGGCTACTCCAGAAGTAATGGCTTTTGGTAAAGAGTTTAAAATCCATTATGTTTTCTCAAATCATTGCTAGGGACTAGCAATATCTCAGTGTGGGGGATTGATGAGTGTCTAAATACTCATCAGTTTTGTACAAAATAAACTGCAAATTCATCTGAAAACACTCAGAAACACATCAAAATGATCAAAATATCACAAATCAGTGTTTTATGTGTTTTAAATTCAAAAATATCAAAATCAGATGAAAAACATATCAAATTTGCAAAAATTGCAGTTTTAGTCCCCCAAGTTTATAAAATTGTCAAAAATAGTCCCTGAGCCAAAATTTCAAAAGAAAAATCATCAAAGGTCCTTTTTAAATCATAACTTGTCAAATTTGGTCCTTTGGTGAGAAATGAGAAAAGTTTGAGAAAATTACAGTTTGGTCCCTGAGCTTTTAAATTGGTCAAAATTAGTCCTTGGGAATTTCAAAAATGTCAAAAACTAACCCTTGGATTATTAAAGTTGGCAAGACCAACCCCTTGACTACTTTTCATAATTTACAGGATTGGTCCCTTGTTTTTGTGGAAATTGCATATTGGTCCTTATATTGTTACTTAGCCTATTGGACCCTTTTATCACCCTTGGCCCAACTGTTGGCCCAATCCAACATAATACCCGGTTTTTAACCCGAGCCCATCCCCTTTTGTTATTAAAACCCGGTCAAATGGGTTTGACCCATCCCTTCCCTCTCTCCCTCACGGGTGTTAACATCCCCCATCATTTCCCCCCCCTGCTACCACCTGACCACACTCCACCTCTCAACCATCATCACCCTACTCCCCCCTCCAAACACAAGAAGCCAAGCCTCATTTATTGCCTCTAAACCTAACACTCAACCTCACAAGCAGTTAAAAAATGCTTTTGGCGCCAAAATAGCTTTAAACGGCTATGATCATCTTGAATGATCCAAGGGTCATTTTTATTGCTGGGATATGTCCAAGAAGGAGAGAGAAGGAGCTTGGAGGGTATAAAGAGCCAAGAGGAAGCATCAAGGAAGGGATAGTCTTTTTATATTTTTTTCCTCAGATGTCGTTTTTAGCTTAACTTAGTTTAAACTAGTTTTCATTTGTACTTGCAAGCTTATTTGTATTCAACAAAGATATTTAAGTGTTTTACAACTTATTTCAATTACCAATTTTAGTTAATGTTCAATATTCACTCTTTATGTCCACTGTTGAGATTTATGTTTTCAAACTCATTTGCTTAAGTTCTGAATAGCTTAGTTTTAACATAAAACAAGCTTACATAAGCTTTAAATAGCTTCTTGTAAGCTTATAATCAAGTTCAAGCACTTTTGGACCTTGGTCAACAAAAGTCAATACGGGTCTAAAAATGATGCAGACAGAAAATGGGTTGATGCAGGCAATGGAATGGGTTGAAATGGAATGGAATGGGTTGGTTTAGTAGGTTAGAGGCTCTTGGTTCTCATTGTGCTAGCTATTGTAGCTTGGACTAATTGTAAGTAAAAATCAAGGCTTTATGCATAAGTTGTATTTGTAGTTAAAATCTGTTATAATCTGTTCTAATAGAGGTGTTTAAGTGTTATTAAGTTAGTGTGATCCTAAATATCAGTTGTTTCATTGTTCAAATCAGTTTTAGCTCAAATTAGTAATAGAAAAGGGTGTTTGGCTTAACTGTTGTATCTGTCCTAAAGACTTGCTCATTGGTTAAATTCTATTGTTTCATGTTTATGTAGCCTTAGTATGGTCAGTTGAATCAAAACATTTGGGTTTGCAACATCACATAGTCAAACTTGACCATTAATCTGTCTAAGTGTCTTACTGTTGAGATTTTAGGACAGCTAATCATCATTTTGTGTATAAATATCATCAAAATTGTTTGCATTGTGCTTATTACAACATATAACATTAATCTCAGTCACAAAATTTGGATTTGAAGTTCATTCAAGTCAACATTCTCAAGTTCTTCAAAAAGTCAAAAGTGTGAAAACCTGTTTTGGGGTCAAAAAGAGAGAATTGTTTTGAGTTCATTCCTTGGACTTACTCAGTGAAGTTTAGCATTTCAAAAGGCTCATCTGGTCTACTTTCTTATTAGCAATTTTTTAGATTTTTATAATTTTCTTTTAAGCTGCAAATTAGCTTATGGATTTGGTCTCAATTTCTGCAAGTGCCCTGTGCACTGGTGTCTAGATCTTGACAGCAACTTGCAGACTTCCTCACAAGCTCATAAGAGCTTGTGAGAAGCTGATTTTTGGTTTATAAATAGGCAACCAGGTGATCTTTAGGTCTGCATTAGTAGTTTTTAGTTGAGCTTATCAGTTAAGCTGTTGGATAAGCTCAAACAGTGGGGGTAAACCACTGTTTGGCTCCAATAAGCAGTTGGCTTGTTTGGTTGATCTGAGCTTCAAGCTTGTTAGGAGTAGGTTATAGTAGTTGCTATTAGCTTAATCTAGTGTAGTCTAGCTTAGTTCACTGTTTGGTAGCTTATCTCTTTAGATAGCTTATTCTTGTAGCTTATTTTCTTAGCAGTTACACTGTAGCTTCAAAATTTCACACATAAGCTAGTGTTTTCTCAATTTTCATAGATTCATAATATAATTTTAGAATTTTCCTGAAAGTTTCATAATTTTTGGTCATCATTTGCTATTTTTCTTATTTTAATTAGATTTTAATCACTTTTTAATTACCTTTTATAGCAATTAATTGAGAAAAAGTTCCAAAAAATAATTTTTCAATTTTATTAAGTTTAGATAAATATAAGAAGTGAAAAAAGTAATTTTCTAGATTTTTCTTAGCTTATTTGGTAATTTTTAGTAATTTAGTTAATATTTAATAGTTTAAAATTCATAGAAAATAGAAAAATAATCTGAAAAATACAAAAATAGTTTTGAAAATTCTAGTTTGATATTTTAGACTTTTTCATTTCATAATTTTATTTTTCTAGCTTTGTTTCCTCATTTCTTGTATTTTAGATAATTATTAAATAGTTAAAAATAGTTTTTAATTAATAATAATTAGATAATTAGTGATAAAAATAGTTTTCTTTTTCTAAAAAGTTTCTTTTATCATTAGGATTGTAGAAACATCATTTTCATATTTTTAGGGTTAATATTGATTTAGTTTCACTTTTTATTTTGTACGTCGCGTAGATTTTTATTTAGTTTTATTAAAACAAAAAGAACAAAAACATCATTTTAATTTTAGTGATAGCGTTTATTTAATAGATTTTATCTTTTTTAATTTCCTCTCATTTGCATTTAAGCCGTTGTAATTTGTTGGCTTTTTCCGTAGTTATAATATCAATCATAATCCTTTTTCTGTTCAAACTCCTCGATCACTAAACGTTTGATAAATCCATTGCACAACTCGCTGGGACATAACGACCCGGGGAAACATTGTACTCCTCAGATCTTCATTGATTTCGTGCTTGAGCTGTTTTAGGTTTTCTTACGCTTGCGTGAGAGAACTTGACGGTTTTGCGCGCATCAACGTGATTAGGGAACTCTGGATCAACGAATCCTTCTGGCTGGCTAACATAGACCGTTTCTTTCAGTTTTCCATTCAGAAAAGCAGTTTTGACGTCCATTTGAAAGACTGTGATGTTCATGTGAGCCGCGAATGCCAGAAAAATCCGAACAGCCTCAAGTCTAGCAACCGGTGCGAATGATTCCTCGTAGTCAATCCCTTCTTCTTCTCTATAACCCTTAGCCACCAGACGTGACTTATTTCTGATAACCGTACCTTCAGCATCCAGCTTGTTTTCCAAATCCATTTGAGACCAATAACATAGACCCCAGTTGGTTTTTCAACCAATTCCCATACTTCAAGATGTTTAAACTGGTTAAGTTCTTCTTGCATGGATTCAATCCAGTTGTCATATGTCATGGCTTCCTTAATATTTTTAGGTTCGGCTTGGCAGACGGTGAGTGCATAAATGCAATGTTCACCGTCAGTCTGAAGGCGTTGTCTAGTTACGACTGGTTGATTCGGGTTTCCAATAATGTTCACAAGAGGATGATCTTTCGTCCAACGATGTGTGGAGGGTTGATGTTGATATACATTCTGCAGATTAGGAGGATTCAAATGGCTTGTGGATGATTCCGCAACATTAGGTGTGGCAGTTTCATTAGCAAACGGATTGAAGAACGCATTTGGATCATAATCTGCTAGTGGGGGTACTTCATTGTTCAAAAGATCATCAGCTGGTTCAGTGTCATTGGATGCGGTTTGTTCTGCTGTTGTTATAGAATCAATTGGTGGTGCTTCCTCAACAGTAGTTTTTGTTTCAGGTGTATCAGGTATTGGATTATTATCAGGTTGAGTAGCGGAAACATTTGATACATCTGGAGCACGTTCATCAAGATCATCACTAAACAGAGGAGCAAATAGCTGTTCCATTTGACGTCGAGTAAGTTGTAAACTTTGTTCAGCTGATGATGGGGTTTGAGGGAAGTTTAGACGGTTATGTCCGGGTTCCAAGCTGTTTTGCTCAGAAGCCATTTCTGTAAGCTCATCGAAATTTGCATGAATCATTTCCATAATCTCCCTTGTACGACGATTCCAGATTCGGTAACCCTTAGAGTTTTCATAATATCCAACAAAGACTCCAATGTCAGCTTTGGCTTTGAGCTTACCAAAATCATCACGATCATTGTTCGGGTAACAAAGGGATCCAAATACATGAAAGTGTTTGAGATTCGATTTACGGTTGTGGATAAGCTCATAAGGTGTTTTGTTGTAGCGTTTGGTAATCATTGAACGATTCTGAGTGTAGCATGCAGTTGACACGGCTTCAGCCCAAAAGTAATCTGGAAGTTTTGCATTTATCAACATCGTTCTTGCAGCTTCCACTAACGTACGGTTTCGTCTTTCAACAACTCCGTTTTGTTCCGATGTTCGTGCAATTGATGTTTGATGCTCAATTCCCACTTTCTCATAATATGCACGAAGAGTTTGATTCACAAATTCAGTTCCTTTGTTTGTTCTGATTTGTCTGACTGTGTTCCGGAGCTGAACTTGAATTTTCGTGATAAAGGCGATGATCATCTGTGGAGCTTGATCTTTACTTCGAAGAAAATAAACCCAAGTCCATCTTGAGTAGTCATCCACAATTACCAAGATGTAGCGTTTGCCATTAATCGTCTGCACGCGCATCGGGCCACATAAATCCATGTGAAGAAGATGAAGCACATGCGGTGAGCTGTGTTCCACCTTTGAAGGAAAGTTAGCACGAGGGCTTTTACCTTGTTCACAAGCTGAGCATAGGTGATCTTTAGAATACCGAAATCTTGGGAGACCTTCAACAAGTTTGTAACGTGCAAGATTGGTTATGGTTTGAAATGTGGAAAACTAGAAGGGGGGGTTGAATAGTTTACCAATTTAAAACTTCTTTTTAAATATTTAGATCGACTTATGTCAATATATTTGGTTGTTTATGTTGGACGTTGATAGATAGATATATAAACGTGTAATGAAAGATAAAGAGTAAGAAGCACATCACCACGACACAAGTTATTTATAGTGGTTCGGCTACAAGGACACCTTCCTTGCCCTACTCCAATCCTCGAGTCACCTACTCGAGAGTTCGTAAGCACTACACCAATCTCCTTATGGCGGAGAAGCCTTCACAACGTCGCTTAACCTTTTTCCGGTACAAAGCTAAATACCGATTTCTTTCACACCAAGGCGAACCACACCTAACACAGCGTCGCTACCCTTTATACGGTGCTAGGCTAACCACCGAGTTCTTTCACACCTTAGGAGAACTAATCCTATCACAACGTCGCCTACCCTTTATTAGGTACTAGGCTAAGCACCTAGTTCCATTACTATGGAGGAACTACTACCCTTCACAACACAACACCTAATATCAAGGAGATCAATTCCTTGTTACACCTTCATCAAGGATATCACCATCCTTGGAAACAAACAAACAAATACTTATATGTATAACGATGCACCTCATCGATTATACGACCTAGGCATTCTTCCCAAATGCTACTTGATTCGATTCTTCGGAATCCTTCACTAATGCCTTTGACACAATGCTTGGCACCCTTCACTAATGCCTTCGTCTTGACACTTATAGCATTCTTCACTAATGCTCTTGACACGAACGATAAGCACCTTTCACTAATGCTTTCATCTTGAGACTTTCGACATCCTTCACTAATGCCTTTAACCCAATATCTATGGAGAAAGGAAGAGCTATCAACAAGAGAACCTTAGTTGTCTTGATGATGACGAAGCATTGCAACTCATGGACTTGAGCTTGCACGTCTTCAAGAAGTGGTGATCTCTCCTTTAAGAGTAACCTAGAAGATCACACAAAAACAAAAGACAAACTACATAGATCACTTAGATCTGAGGTTAGAGGGTTAGAATACTTTGGGGAAGTATGTGTGTAAAAGTGATGCATTGAAAGGAAGAAATGGCTCTCTATTTATATAGAAAATTCTCTACTGTTCCCCGGATCCCACGGATCCCTTCCACTTGGGATCCGGCTAGCACAAAGCCAAGGATCCGTGGAACGCTTCTCTTTGCCCATGGGTATTTTTGGTTATGGGTCATGGGTTATGGGTTGATCCATGGTTTTCTTTCTAGATACAATGAACTTGGTTAAGTGGTATATATAAAACCATGGGTTATGGGTCAATACCATTTGCAAGTTTTTACCCATTTAGTATATACTTGTTTTTACCCATTTTAGTATATACATGTTTTTACCCATTTTAGTATACGTAGTTTAAGTATGTGCTAACCCAATATGTAAACATTAGTTGTTGTACATATATATATATATCTAAAACATAAAATCACTTAAGCTAGTTTTAGTGTTTTATGTAAAAACGTAAGTGTGTTAGAAAACTATTAACTCAAACTATTTACGTACTTTATTTGTTTCGTTAAAATGATTTTACGTTTGTTATTGACAAAATATTAGAAGATCGTAAAATATAAATAAACGTTTTTACGGCTTATTTGTATTAACAATCTCCCCCTTTTTGTTGATGACAAAACATAAAATTATTTTAAGGAAAAGCTAAAATTCGTAGAAGTTTGAATTTGTAGTTTTTACTTTCTTCTCCCCCTTTTTGTCGAAACAAAAAGTGTTAAAAGAAACTAACACAATTTTTATAAGAAAAGGTATGTAAAAGTGTAAAGAGAGAAAGTGACGGGAATGGTACTCGTCTTAACTCCCCCTTGACGAGTCCATCCCTTTGAAAGGGTGTCAAGGACATGACGTAAAATAAACTAATTGTGTTTGCAATTAAGTTTGCGAATGGTTCATCTAAGTGACAAAAACGTGCTCCCCTTTGAAGATTGCAAAGATGCAATGGGGTATCATGAAGTATAATCCAAAACCGGATTAATGTTTGCAAATATTTTTGCAATATCGTTTGACACAAAGCTCCCCCTAGCTTTATGGTGTCAAAATCATGTGTTATTTTGAAAATCTAGAAAACAAAGGTTAGAAACCAAGAGTATAATGCATAATTTCCTGCAAGTAAAACTCAAGTTAGTAGAAATTTGTGTTTCTGATCCACGGATCTCACGGTTCCCTTCTTGGAGGGATCCGTCTAGGCATTTTGTAGGGATCCGGCCATCTGATGACAGTTTCTTCAGCAGTGAAGAAGTGTCAAACAATGCTAGTGTGAGGATAATATATATATGAGAAAAACGAAGCACAAGGCACAAAACATAGCAAATAATTGTTCATTCAATAAAACAAGAGATAACCAACCAAATCTCTAAAACTAAGAGGATGAACTAGGACATACAAGTACCACTAAATACTAACTAGATACTAGACTTAAAATGCTACAATGTGCTTGAGTCTAGGGATGAGTGGACTTGTTGATTAGATCCAACTTTGCAAGAAGATGATTAAACATAAAATGTATCTCATTTCGTACTTCTTGAACAAGTCCTTGAGTGTTTAGACAATTTGGACAATTATTGTCTTGGTTTGGACCCGGAGGGAAATGGATACTTTGAGGAGGCTCTGTGTGTGCTTGTGGGTCTTCATTTTGAGAAGTAGGAAGAGGTTCTAAAAATGAGGGTGGTAATGGAACTTCTTCCATATGATCAAGGTTATTCCTTGTCTCCCATGATGGGCTAGTTGGTGTTGTAGGTGGTTCCCTATTTAATGAAAAGGTTGGTGAATGGGAAGTTCTTGGTGGTGAATGATCTAATGAGTAGATGTTTGGATGTGGAAGAGGCTCATTCAAGGATTGTAGCCATGCTTAATGAATGAGGGTTTTGATGGCTTGCTTGAACTAGCCATGTTAGGTTTTGAACTAGATGACCCTTTTTCTAGTCCGTAAGGTTTGATGCTAATCCTTGCGGTTCTCTTAGCTTTTGGATGAGTTTAAAGAGATGAAATTCTAGCTTCATTATCTCTAATGGGTGATGTTTCGGTGGATGATATTTCATGGATCATTTGACCTTTTCTCTTGGATGATCCTATGGTTGAAGATTTGTTGCTATGAGCTTTAGTCATAGTGATGATGGTGCTTGTAAGAGCTTATTTAGTTGCTGATTTTTGAGATGTGATTGAGAGTGGTGACTTAATCCTAAGGTTGTTTGGTTTATAAAGGATAATTTGAATTAGGAAATTAAATCCTTGACCACTTAGAGGACTAAGCATGCTCTTGAGGTTTAGATCAGCTCTAGGAGGATAATTAATGAATGCTAAAAGTGGTTAGAGAACCAAAAGGTAACTTGAATTTGAATAAGGAAGCTGATTTATTCTTTCTGCATGTACGGATCCCGCGGATCCCTCTCAGTAGGGATCCGCCTAGTTACAGGCCAAGGATCCGGCTATCAGACAAGGTTTAGGTGAAATCATTATGCTTTTGTAAGGTTTATTATTAATAGATTTCGAGGTTTTGACTTAAATTTAAAGTCTCTAGCTGTTGGATATCTCAAATCCTCAACTATAACAAGTAATGGTGCTTAATGAAGGTTTTGGTCAAGAAAATTGACCTTGGTTAGTCTAACTATAAGTTTGACAAGGATTCCATTCAATTTGATTTGAAGAAATGGTGATAACAAGTCCTAGAAGTCAAATAATGTCCTAAGAGGAATTTACTAAAATCTTTAAAAAATAAAAAGAAATAAAAGACTAATTTTTTAGCCTAATTTTGAGTAAAAAATGATTGAGATCAATTTGCTAAAATTGAACGATAGACCTAACTAAGTTCTATCACACGTGATAGATAATGTGTGAGTGTTGGAGCGGAATTATGGTGAGTTTTGACTAGTTAAAAAAAATTTGAAAATATATCCTAGATAAGCCATGGATGAGTGTGAGGTTTTCAATTATTTGAGAAAGACTTAGTTGGCTCTAGTATATTGTGTTTGACTTGTTTGAGGTGATCTAGTAGACTATTTTGATGTACCTAAATCTGTATTGTATATCAGATACCACGGATCCCACGGTTCCCTTCTGGGAGGGATCCGTCTAGTACAAATGCTGGGATCCGCCTACTGCAGATCAGAAGGCTTTCAGCAAATGTGCAATTTTGCACTTCTTAGTAAATGCTTCTCCTAGTTGTTTCTATGGGGACTAAATGCAAGAATACAACTACTATAATGTATGGTAAGGTAGGAAGAGCTAAAGTTCCTAGAATGAGTGACGATGACCACTCAAGGGGTCGTAAAATCTCATTTTTCAAATACTTAAATTAGAGTTTGTTTAGTGCCAATATCTACATTCTACAAGCATAATTTAAAGTGTTACAAACCATTGTTTGAAATTGTTCATCATGCACTTGAGTCCTAAGACTTTACCTTTCTTTTCCTCCTTCACTTCTTCACCCGTCTTCCACTTTTTATCAAGCTATCTTCACTTCTTCTTCCTCAAGAAATTGGCGAAGCATTTGAAGATTCCCTTGGTTTGTTGCCATTCGGGTGATTCATTAGGGATGTTTGGCAATTGGTTAATGTAGTCCAAGGGGTCAAGATAGATATTTTCAAGTGGGTTGCTACTACTCCCTTCACCTCCACCTTCTCCTTGCCTTTTCCTTTCGTCCGAGGAATCCGTGGGTGGGTGTGGCCTCTTGCCTTCCACCATAAACCTTGTTGTTCTACCCTCGGTTAATGGTACCATAACCTTATTGCAAAAGCTATGATCCAAGGATTGTGGAGAAGGGTCTAATGCAAAGATGAATTTGGCAAGACGGGTTAGAAGCATTGCATATGGAAGCACCATCTTGTCCATGCTTCTTACACTTGCCATTCTCTTGACCATGTAGTAGGCAACGTTAAACCGAGTATTGGTCACTAGGCAATAGATCATGAAGCTTAGACATGTGTTGGGGTGGTCCTTGTTTCCTACTAGGCACACCACATTTTCCCTTATCACATCTTCCCATTTCCTATACAATGCATACATTTCAGAAAGCTCCATTTGAAAAGGATCCCTATGGATCACTTTTGACTTCCTTGTAACTCTTGACGGTGATGCTCTTGGCATGAACACGGTGTCCCTCACCGTGGTTGCTTCCGGGATCAAAGTGTTGTAGATATCATGATGATCAATCATTGTGTGTAGTTGTTTCAAAGACCATTCATTTGAGTACATACAAACGCCTTGATATGGAACCCCTATAATTCTTCCAAACTATATGAGCGAAAGATTGAACTCTTGCTCATTGATGGTGAATTCAATAGAGATGGACCCATCATCATTTCTAATTATACCCATTGTCTTGTAAAACTCAAGAACAAAGACCGGGCAAATTTGCTCGTTTATATCCAATAAACAATCAGACCCAATAGTTCCAAATACTTCCCTCATGTCGGTATTTGCGAGGAACGATGGATCAACAACTCTACCTTCATAAAAAAGTCTTCTTTCAATAAACTTAAACGCTTTCCTATCGTCCGGACTTAAACCATCTTTCCTATGGTACATGGGTATGTAGTGAGCGGTGTCTTGGTAATCTTGTTGTTTGTTGCTTGGCATGATTGTTCCTAGATAATACAACCACAATGTGGTGTTAATGGTGAATAGTAACCTAAAGGGTTTAATCACAATTTTGCTCTCATCATCTTTGTTGAGTTCACGAAATGTGTTTAATTTGTATTAACAATGTTAATTCTTTGATTTAGATTATCTTAGAAAACAATGTGGTGACAAATTATGATAAACCCATTTGAACCCAACTCTTAAAGATGAAGATATTGTATTTCTAAGAATCAAAGAATTAAATTAACAATGTAGTGAAGATTATACTTACACAAGTGATTGTTAAGCTTGAGAAGAATGATCAATTTGCTCCTATGAACAGTACCAGAGTTCTTGTTCGTGAGTCTTTGAGGTGAGAATGATTGTGGAACTTCCACAATGATCATTTTTAAGCTTATACTGTCTTCTGTTGCACGGATCCCGCGGATCCCTCTCATTTGGGATCCGGCTAGTATAAACTGAGGGATCCGGCATAACAGCAAAAGTCAGCTCAAACATTCCTTGATAACTATGGTTTGGGAGTTCTAAAACGCCCAATGTTTTGGTGTTAAGGTTCTAACACTTATGGTTTGAGGTTTTTAAGATTAAGTACTATTCCTATTAGACGAGGTTCCCTTTTTAAGAATTAGTCATAATTCTTGGGAAGCTTTTCAAACATTATAATAAAATCTCATTTTATTATATCATAAGAAGTTTCACATGGATATTTATTGACATAGATGAAGTGTCAATAAATCCTTTGTGATGAATAATGATTGATGTTATCATATAACTAAGATATCATTATTATGAGTTGGTAATGTAGTTTAAATAAGACGGAGAAAAAAAAACAAATTTGATAGGGACTATAATATGAAAAACTACAAGAACAATTTCTAATAGATCATGCAACTAACATTCTGAAAATAACAATAAATGTAAGTAATTAGAGATCATACCTTTGCCAAATATTCTTTTTAATAAAAGAAGTATTTAGATGTTTTTGTGATCTTCTTGGAATCTCCAGATTTATGTTGTAAGAATATTTAAACATTCTTTTTGCGAAAAGAAATGTTTCGATAAATTCTTTATGATCTTCTTTGTAACTCCAAATCCAAGTATGGATAATGCTTAAAAAAAGTGTTAGAATATTCTATCATTGTCCAACGATAAACAACATAATAATTTTTTTTTAAATGTGACAAAAGATAATCCTTCTTTGTAGTTTTCAAACATTGGATCGTATCAAGTTTTTAAAGTACAACATACTCTAAGAAACTTGGTAACGAAGCTCTGATGCCAATTGTGGAAAACTAGAAGGGGGGGTTGAATAGTTTTACCAATTTAAAACTTCCTTTTAAATATTTAGATCGACTTATGTCAATCTATTTGGTTGTTTATGTTGGACGTTGATAGATAGATATATAAACGTGTAATGAAAGATAAAGAGTAAGAAGCACATCACCACGACACAAGTTATTTATAGTGGTTCGGCTACAAGGACACCTTCCTTGCCCTACTCCACTCCTCGAGTCACCTACTCGAGAGTTCGTAAGCACTACACCAATCTCCTTATGGCGGAGAAGCCTTCACAACGTCGCTTAACCTTTTTCCGGTACAAAGCTAAATACCGAGTTCTTTCACACCAAGGCGAACCACACCTAACACAACGTCGCCTACCCTTTATACGGTGCTAGGCTAACCACCGAGTTCTTTCACACCTTAGGAGAACTAATCCTATCACAACGTCGCCTACCCTTTATTAGGTACTAGGCTAAGCACCTAGTTCCATTACTATGGAGGAACTACTACCCTTCACAACACAACACCTAATATCAAGGAGATCAATTCCTTGTTACACCTTCATCAAGGATATCACCATCCTTGGAAACAAACAAACAAATACTTATATGTATAACGATGCACCTCATCGATTATACGACCTAGGCATTCTTCCCAAATGCTACTTGATTCGATTATTCGGCATCCTTCACTAATGCCTTTGACACAACGCTTGGCACCCTTCACTAATGCCTTCGTCTTGACACTTATAGCATTCTTCACTAATGCTCTTGACACGAACGATAAGCACCTTTCACTAATGCTTTCATCTTGACACTTTCGGCATCCTTCACTAATGCCTTTAACCCAATATCTATGGAGAAAGGAAGAACTATCAACAAGAGAACCTTAGTTGTCTTGATGATGACGAAGCATTGCAACTCATGGACTTGAGCTTGCACGTCTTCAAGAAGTGGTGATCTCTCATTTAAGAGGAACCTAGAAGATCACACAAAAACAAAAGACAAACTACATAGATCACTTATATATGAGGTTAGAGGGTTAGAATACTTTGGGGAAGTATGTGTGTAAAAGTGATGCATTGAAAGGAAGAAATGGATCTCTATTTATAGAGAAAATTCTCTACTGTTCCCCGGATCCCACGGATCCCTTCCACTTGGGATCCGGCTAGCACAAAGCCAGTGATCCGTGGAACGCTCCTCTTTGCCCATGGGTATTTTTGGTTATGGGTCATGGGTCATGGGTTATGGGTTGATCCATGGTTTTCTTTCTAGATACAATGAACTTGGTTAAGTGGTATATATAAAACCATGGGTTATGGGTCAATACCATTTGCAAGTTTTTACCCATTTAGTATATACTTGTTTTTACCCATTTTAGTATATACATGTTTTTACCCATTTTAGTATACTTAGTTTAAGTATGTGCTAACCCAATATGTAAACATTAGTTGTTGTACATATATATATATATATATATATATATATATATATATATATATATATATATATATATATATATATATATATATATATATATATATATATATATATATCTAAAACATACAATCACTTAAGCTAGTTTTAGTGTTTTATGTAAAAACGTAAGTGTGTTAGAAAGTAATTAACTCAAACTATTTACGTACTTTATTTGTTTCGTTAAAATGATTTTACGTTTGTTATTGACAAAATATTAGAAGATCGTAAAATATAAATAAACGTTTTTACTGCTTATTTGTATTAACATGAAAGTTTAAATGTGAGAGACGACAGTGCCATAGCCAAGATTTTGTAGATGTTGCCTTTGAAAGTAGACAGATGGGAGATGAAGCAATCATGACTTGCATTGAGATTGTATAAAGACTTGATGTGCGGGTACCAGACATAAGATCATTTCCTTGTATATCACGAATGAAACAAGTTTTCTCCCGAAAAGCAACTTCCAAATCTCCATCACAGAATTGACCAACTGAGAAGAGATTGTGACCGAGACCTTCCACATAATAAACCCTGCTAATTTCGATGTTACCATTGATGTAATCTCCGTAGCCCATGATAGCTGCGAAGTGATCATTCCCGAACCTGACAGTGCCAATGAACTTTGATACAAAGTTTGATAACAGTTTGAGATTGCCTGTCATATGTCGGGAACATCCGCTATCAACAATCCAGAGGATGATCTGTATCACCTGCATTACACACAGATGACACAGATGGAATAGAAGTAGATGTGGAACCCAAAAAGTTAGAGGGTTCCAAAGCAGTTATAGTTGAAACACACATGTTTATGATTTTAGGTATCCATTTTAAGCCAAGTGTATTATGTAACCATTTCTGCCATCTCCAACTAGTCTTAGCTTTGGTCTTAGTAAATGCACTAGGTGATAAGTTCTTCCTAGGAGGTGAAGGGGATTCTATGGGTACATCAATGATCGTAGCCGGAACACTAGAGGGTGGTTTACCTAGCACAGACATAGAGGCATTCCGTTTTCTATTATTCCGCTTACGATTCAAGATAGCCTTAGCAACACATTTATCATGACAACCAGACAACATGCTTTTACGACAACCAACACAAGAAGCTTCAAACAAAACATTAAGAGTACTTAAAGATTCAACATTCGTTACATCACTTTGTTCATTACATTTGTCAGACGCAATATCTAAAGTGGGTGCAACTTGAGTTTTATTCAAAGTCCTAAGGTGTTCTTCTACTTCAGAGATCTTTATTATTTTTTTCTTACGTCGCAACTTCCTATTCTTCTTTGTATTGCTCCTAGGCTGTGAAGTGCAGGCGTTGGGAAAAGAGGCAACTATTCTTGTTTCAATAGAGGGAAGCACATTACTTTCTTGTGGTTTGTCATTAGATGTTCTAGAGTCATTTTGAATCTGTTTAGGTGCAGTTACTACTGTATTACTATTCCTATCTTGCTTGAGTTTCACCAACTCTGCTTTTAGATCATGGATAGTGTGTAACAAATCTAGATTTTCAGAACGAGTGAGTCCATCTCGTCGTAAAACATCTTTGGTATATGCAAGATGATCATCAACATCTTTTGACGCTTGAGCACGAGTCTTTTTGAGTAAATCAAATATGACATCATATTCCTTTTTAACTTTTGAAATTTCTTGTTCATATTTTGAAATTTGACACTTCAAAGACACGTTTTCATCATCCAGTTGCTCAAGTTTTGGATTAAGAGTTTTTGTATGCAACGGGGTGGTTTTGTTTTGCAAAGCGAAGTTCTCGATTTTGACAATCTTTTTGACACCATTGAAGACGACGTTTTGCATTTGAAATCTCGCTTAACAATCGCTTATTTTCAACTTTTAAAGACTTGATTTGTGACACAGTATCAGTATTCTCAACATTTGCAACGGAATCAACAGAATCAGCAGAGATATAATCAAATGCATATGCAACAGAATGTAATAACACAACATTTATGGTATCATCACAGATAACATCTTCCAAGAGTCGATCAACATCTTTTCTTAACATTTTCTTTTTACGTTTGGTATTTGAAATCGATGTTTCTGTTTGGTCGAAAACTCTTTTCATAAGTCCAAGCTCCTTGTGAAAATCCCTTTCCCAATATAATGCACACATTTTCAAATTACGGACATGAGGTAAAATTCTTTTCTGAAAAATATCTCTTTGTTCTCACGCATGAGGCGATTGAAAATGTTCAATTTTTATTTCAGAATTGATTTCTATTTCACGTTCCAAAAGTTTGATTTCCGAAATGAATGTTTCAAAATATTTAAGAATTTGACATTGTTCGGGTAATGTTTTAACTTCACTGAGCGAAGGTTAAGGACCATTAATTTGTGCAGAATTGGGTTGAGGACCATCATTAGAAGACTCAGAAATAGGCGTGATAACCCAAGGTGTGTTTGAATTATCCTGTTGTGCGACGAAAGAAATGTCTTTTGAATAGTTAAATGGTTTGTTATAAACAACATTTTCTAATTTTGATCGACTCTCGTCTTCTGCATAATTCTTCCATGCGATCATATTCAACAACACTCATAATGGAATCTTCAATTCTATGTTCTGCACTGTAGACTTGCGGATTTGGTTTGAATGCTCTATTTGAAAACTTTGGTTTGTAATCAACAAGATTCGGTCCATATCCATTAGGATTTGGTTTAAAAGTAAAGTTTTGAATAGTTGTGATTGACTCACCATGTTTATAAACAACATTTCAAAACTCTTTGATTTTGTTTTGTAAGTCGACAATTTTTTCAAGATAGTCATCTATTCATTTCTTTGAATGCTTTTTGTACTCAAAGAACTGTTTTTGACAAGTTAACAACTCAGACTTGGCTTTTTGAGTTTCCAAAGTGAGAGCGTTAAGTTGTTGTTTATGATCATATTTCAGTTGTTCTATTTGAGACAACAAAGCATTCTTAGATGCAACTAGATCACATATCTGTTTTTCCAAAGATTTTTCGTTTTGGTAAGATTTAGCAAAAGCGACTTCAAAACCTTTTTCACGTTTTTCTTGTGTTTGAAAAATGTTGAGTTGATATTTTAAGCATTCATTGTCCTTAGTCAGCAGTGCATTTTTGTCCTTTAGTTGCTGATTGATGTCACGGCATTTTTCCATTTGAGATTTTTGGTCATTAAGTAAGGTCATGAGCTCAATATCTGGAATAGAAAAAAGTTCAGCTTGTTCAACGTGAGTCTCAACATGATCATTAGTCAGATCCTCAAGTATAACCACGGAGTCAACTTGATTATCAGTATTAACCATAAGGTCATCTTGATCATCAAATATAACTACGGGATCTATTTGATTATCATCGGAATGAGATGTAGATGGCTCATGTTGAACACTCTGATCCTCGTCGGATGTAGATGTTGGCGGAGATATCAGATCAGTAATGAATATAGTTTGATCCGGTACCAGAGACAAGCCGTCAGTGTCATACACTGGGCCTGTATCACTCATGTGGAGTTCTTGCATGTTTGCCATCAACATAACTGCTGCATTAGCCTGCAAGTCCTCCATGTCATCATCAGAATCTGCATTTGCCATGAAGCTCTGTTCCTTGTTGGTAAGAGTCCCACTAGCTTCATCCTTAAGGGCCAAGAGTAAAGCCTCTTTGTGATAAGCGCTACCTCTTGTCCTCGGCTTTGGGCATGCATTAGCCAGATGACCCTTCTCATTACAATTATAACAACGAAGACCGTTAATCCCAGTCTAAGAATTTCCCTGATCAACCACTTGAGCTCGTTGTTGTGGAGCACCCATGTTATTCCTTCCAATAGCATTAAACCCTTGACCACTGCCCATCTAATGAACATTACCACGATTATGAACTTCAACACGTCCATTGTTAACAACAGTCTGATTCCTTGTGTTTGATGAGGTACGAATGCGATTGTTGGATTTGTTTGAATATCGGCCGAAGGCTCTAGCAATCATGACAAACCCTTGTTGCAATACATCGAAAGCTTCTGTATCCTCATTAGATTCACTGTAAAGTGCTTGATCATTGTTGTTGTTGTATGGAACCAATTGAGCTTCTTGAGATTGGTGTTGTGACGGATCTTATGGTGTAATTGTTGCAGCTGGTTGTGGAGGATTTGTGAAGACAGTTTGTAAAGTAGGGAATTGAGGATAACACGTTTGAGCCCACAAAGCTAGAGTTTGATTATCCGGAAGTGAAGGCGAAACAGGGAGTCCACGGATAACCCTTTCTTTGTCAACTTCCTTTTGGTGGGGCTTCAAATAGTCGTACAACAATCCGTATGTAGCATGATGAAGATTCTTCACTTGATGGATGAAAATGACATACTTTTCCCAATCAGGACCAAGACTACTTAGGAACTTAGGGTGTGTTTGGTAGAGAGAAATGGTATAAGGTAAATGGAAATAAATGGAATTCCATTGTTTGGTTGCTTAGAGAAATTAAAAGGTGGAGAATTGAGGAGAACTGGGGAGAATTGGTAAGGAGTTGGTAGTGTAAATTTTATAGTATCATTTTCATCCCTTTTGATTGGGAAATTGGAGAAATGAGAATTGTTAGTATTTGTAATATTTTTTCATGATATGTTTTTTTTTTTCTTTTTCAACTTATATTTGTACTTTAGTTCCAAACATAATTGTTTTTTTAAAAAAATAACTTTTTAAAAAAAAACAAGTTTTTTTATTTTTATTTTTTTTTATTTTTATTTTTTTTAATACATTTTTAAAAAATAATTTTTTAAGTAAAATATTTAAATTTTTTATTTTTTTAAAAAATAAGTTTTTTTTTAAATAAATACATTTTTAAAACACTTTTAAAAAAAAAACAAGTTTTTTTCAAATAAATACATTTTTAAAAACAATTTTCTAAAGAAAGTACATAAATCTTTAAAAAATAAATAAAAAAAAAAGATATATATTTTTTTTAAAATAATTTAAATTTTTAAAAATTTTTTTTTTTAAATATTTATTTTTAAATATTTTTTAAGAATTGTTAATCTAGAAAAAATAGAAAATTATTTAAAAAAAAAATAACAAACAAATACATGTAAGCCTTATATGACAAAATGTTATTTAAATAATTTTTTTTTCATTTCTCGGGTCAAGTCTCTGTTGTTACCAAACATTAGAATTGAACAGAAATTCTCTACTGATTTCTATTCTCTAAGATTCTATTCTCTGCTTTATTTCATTTCTTTGAAATTCTCTCTACCAAACGTGCCCTTAGTGTTGACTGCAATTCTTGGCATAATGATGTTATGTTTTTCCAAGTCATTGATGATGTCTGAGAAACGATGATGATATGACTCTAATGTCTCCCCTGGTTCAATCATGAAGTGTTCATATGCTAAGTAGATTTTGGATTCCATGTCTTCTTGATTGAGTTCTGTGCCTTCCATGAGAAGATGAATATGCTCCCACATTGCTTTAGCAGTCCTCCGAGCATCAACACTACGGAGTATCGGATTGGGTTATCCCAAAAGGATATATTGCATTGCAAGTTCATCAGCTTCCATGTGTAGAAGTTGGTCAGTAGTGAGTTCAGTGAGACTGACAACGTTGGTGACATCACCTCTTGGTGGATTAGCATTTGGATCTCCGGGTATAGTGACTGTAGGCATCTGAAAAGGACCTTCAAGGATGACCTTCTTCAAGAACTTTCCATGTGGCTTCTTTAGATCACAAAACCTAAAGAACCTTATCACCCATTGATCGTAGTTTCCGGGAGTGAGCATTGGAGGTCTATCAAGTGATCCAGCCTCACGAATGGATAGTTGGCTACATAAAGCTTCACACATCTTTGCAAACCAAGACGGTTCCTTCATAGCATACTTGGATGGATGCTGGTTTTGAAAGTTTGTGTAAGGTTGTACTTGAAGACTAGGTGGTGGTTGAATCATTTGTGATTGAATTGCTCCTTGAGGAAATTGTTGTTGAAGTTGTTGTTGTTGTTGTTGATAGAATTGTTGTTGTTGATGGAGTTGTTGTTGTTGTTGTTGTTGAGGATACATATGAGGAAAGTAGCCAGAGTATGGTGGTTGAGACATCTTGAAACTTGTGATGATGATGGATCATTGTAGTCGAATGAAACTTAGTTGATGAAGTAACCTTATGCGTAGAAAACCGGCTTATGCAAAGAGAAGATCTTATGCGTAAAAACACCAACTTGCGCGTAATAATAGCTTACGCGTAGATTTGAGAAACACTTAGCTTAAGCGTAAACTAAAGGCTTAGTAGTAGAATGCTTATGCGTAAGACAAAGCTTAGGCGTAAGAAAATGCTTAGGCGTAAAATATTCTACGCGTAAGTTTTAGCTTAGGCGTAAAACTAGGGTTTTGCCCAAAAATCCTTTACACTTATTCCAGTGTAAAAGATATCCAAAGTCGAAGTGTTTTCAGGCTTATCCAAGCAAGAAAAACACTGAGTAAACCAGTAGCACTGAAGATCAGACCTTGACAAGCTTATGCGTAGACTTTGAAATCCTAAGCGTAAAACTAGGGTTTTACTTATGCGTAGGAATAACAAAATTTTGCCAAAACTGATTTTTCTGCCCAAAAGTGTTTCTAAACCAGATTTTTATGATGAAACAGCTTCAATAACATCAAAATAACACAAAAGTGTGAAACTTGATGATCCAAACTCTTATGCACCTTACGCGTAGAAATGACTATGCGAATGAAATCAAGCTCAAAACTAAGGAAATACACGTAAAGTTTCAAACTTTTTGCCAAAAACTTAAACTTTAACACCAAATAACCTTTAAAGTACAAGAATCTTGAGTTTTAAAGTGTAAAAATTTAGTTTTTAAAGCGTATGAATGTTTGAGTACCGAGACTTACGCGTATACCAAAAACTTCAAAAACAAACAAACGTTTCACCCAACTATTTGGCGAATGATACCACTGTTAGGTCACCATGTTTGTAACACAAGCATCAATATGAAGAAATATAGAAGAGATAGATCGGTTGAACACTTAACACACACATACGAATGAATATGAAAGTTTATGCGTAAATGAAATGTGATAAAATGAACAACCAACCCCAAAATGGGAGTTTACAACATTATTTATAGGGAAGGAACTAGGGCAACATGCAAGTTCCCTTCCTTTCCTTATTGGTTTTGCATAGGCTCATGGGCTTTCTACATGAGCCTAGCCTTAGTTACTAACATAAAAGCCTTAATTAAGCTAACTATTACATATTGATTACAAACACTTGAAATATAATTTAGGAGTGATTCCAACAGGAAAGATGTTTTTGAAGTACTTCCACGATTACACTGCCTTTAAGAAACCATTTAGAAAATCAATCAAGGTACATATGTTGAAACATAGAAATCTTTGTACCTTGAAAGTTTATTTTCTTATGAAATGCCCCCCCTCAATATGTGCTTCGAGATTCGAAAGCGTTTAGCACATATGGTAGAGCAGCATGCACATTTGAATCAAAACGATCACCTTTTATCAAATTTCATTATTAAATCACAAATTCTCCCCCGATCAAAAATATCAAACCCTTTGAGATTTTGGATCCCAAGTGATTTAATAAGGTTTAGAAAACATGGGAGAAAATGTGCCTGATTTAAAAGCTCTTCTGGTTTTTGGTTAAATGCTCCTCCTCAATCATGTGCATCATGTATTTGAAATCGTTTGGCACATGAAGGAAGGAGTACTTTTGAAACAATCACCCTTTAAAACCGATTTGAGATTTAAATCACGATCTTTCCCCCGATCAAAAATTTCAAACCTTTTGACATTTGTGATCTCAATTGATTTAAATTATTTAGAAAATTTTAAGGAAGAGACGTGGCTTGATTTAATTTTGAAACTGATTGATAAGGATCAATTTAAGACATTAAAGATTGTTAGTGTCAGGTATGATAGTTTTTAAGAGATCTTTAAGTAAAATAAAACAATTTCACAATCAAACAAGAACCGAAAAAATTTCATTTTGAAAGATCTTTGAGTTTTAAAGAAAATCATACAATGACATAACATTAAATCTTTAGATCACCACTTTATTTCGTACAAATCGGAACTTTTATGAAGTAATATCGTTTGAAAATATTTTATTTTAAATCACTCTCCCCCTCAATCGATGACCGTAGTCGTTCATTGAGTGACTTAATATTTGATAAAATGAAGTCCGGTGATTTCTAAAATTTAGTCCAATTTATTTTCAAAACAATATTTTTCCATTTTCAAAACAACATTTTCAAAATTGTTTTAAGAAAAATGGTATTATTCACTATTTGTCCTGCACAAAGATACGTTAGGTGGTTGAGAAGCTTTTGTTGTTGCTGTAGGGCAGGAAGAAAACCATCTGCAGATGCAGTGATACCTCTTAAGTTGCATCTATCGTGCCAACTCTCCATGGAGATCTAATTAAGCTTTGTTTCTTCATTTGTCGTCCTAAGAAATAGTTTCCCTTTCCTTTCGGCATCCAATCATCTTCTTATGTGGGATCCGGATCGGGAACATTCTTTTAAACCATGTTATCTGCATACGTTAGTAAACAAAGATAGACATTATGGTGGTCGACAACACCTAAACAGCAATCGACTAATAAAAGTCAATCCAACATATCAATCAGATCATGTAAAGCATGGGGGAAGTGGTCTATTCTAAGAGACTGAATGCATCAATTCATCTACTTGGGGGAAGTGGTCTCTTGACACCTTTTGGGGATGCATCACTTCAGATGTCAGTAGAAAAGAAAATTGAGAAGAATCTTTCAAGCGTGGGATGATACGTTGCTGTTCTATTGGATGATATAACCTCGAACGGAGATTCACGATGATCATTCTTAAGAGGAGCAGCAAGATCGACGATATGGTGTGCTTCCTTGTGCACCTGGCTAAGGAAAGTTTGAAAGAGAGCTTAGAATCTGCTCAAGAAGAATATTTTCGGTTTAGGGGGAAGCTGCCAAAGTCTCACTTTCAGATGGTTCAAAGTTCTCTATTCGATTCAGGAGCCTCGAAAGCTTTGGTGGTGAAAGTTTAAGAGATGATGAGTTCTATCTTCTTCAACGGGGCTGCTCGATATCCTTATCTCGGTACTCGTGTCATCATCTTCTTAAACTATATCATCTAAACTATCTGTAAATATTAATCAAAAAACCAAATACAAAAATATAAAACCAACAAAAAGAAAATAGAAAAATATAAAACCAACAAAAACCCATAAAAATCAGAAAATTTGAAAAAGACAAAAAAACATTGTTTTTCAAAGACATGTCTTCTGGTATCGATAACATCTACGGTCTTAGAAATGCCATTCAATAATGGCACGGGACCATAGATGAAGTTCGAGCAGAAGGTGTAAATATGTTAGGATTTAGAAAATCCATTAGTTAAAGAGTCGGTCATCTCAAGTATATGTATTCGTTGGAAAGCTCGTAGTCGTAGTAAAGTTATGTTAATAAGTAGTTAGTTAAGTAACACTGTGGAGGACGGACGGGTCTTTACCCACTGTATGCATGATCCACAGCCCGTAGGAGGCGTGTATTGTAAGAAACTATAAATACCCTCTACCTCCCAAGGTAGAGGGTTGGAGCTTTCAATACTATTTTTCTTTGTTTCATCAAGTTCCCAACTCTCTTTACTTTCTCTCTCTAAAACTCATCTCATACGCCTATATTCAATATGATTTGATGTGTTTATGAAATCCAATATGCTACAAATGGTATCAAGAGCCATGGTTTGATCACTCATCTTTCATGTTCTTGGATTTCTAGTGGTTTTCATAAGGTTTTTGGGTTTGAATGAGTTTAGAGTAGTTTGCATCATTTTGATCATCTCTAGTGTTAAAGTTTGGATTTTGATAGTACTTTTATGTTTAGAATCATTATGAGTGTTTAGTTTTTGATTTGGATGGCTTGAATCAGTGTGGTTGGGTTGTTTTTGGATAGAAATGTGGCGTTTTAGTAAGTTTCTATAAAGCGATTTGTGTCTCGGATAACTTATCTAGTAAGCGATTTGTCCTTATTTCTATGCGATTTGTCACTCAAAGGATTGCTTATTGAAGCGATTTATCTAATTTTGGGATGCGATTTGTACTCTATGCTATTGGTCTCTTGAGACAAAATGACAAGAAAGGACAAAGTAGTGGTTGTACTTGTGCGATTTGCTTGGGAAAGCGATTTGTCTATCTAAGCGACTTGCTTATTGAAGCGAGTTGTCCATTAAAGCGATTTGTCCTGTTAAGCGACTTGCTGGTTTAAGCGATTTGTGTGATTTGTCTGTTCTAGCGACTTGCTTATTTAAGCGATTTGTCATTGAAAGCGATTTGTTAATATGTGCGACTTATCAAGTGAGTGATTTATCTTTTGAGACTTATTGTTTCTTCGTGCTACGTTTTACGGTTTTCTCTTGATTTAGTAAAATCCCGTGAAAGAATCTATTTCCCGGTTTAATCTAAGAGTTGTGAAATCCCGTAGAATCTGTAATCATGTCTACAATCACCTCTTCCGTTGCTGATGATGTACAAGCTGCAGGATCAGACACTCGTCCTCCCATGTTGGACAGAACCGACTATGACTCTTGGGCTCAAAGGATCAGACTTTATTGCTTAGGAAAAGAAAATGGGGTTAACATACTTAAGTCAATTGATAAAGGACCATATCAAGTTGAGACTACCATAGACATTCTTGAAACTGCTGCTGATGGTTCAGTAATATTGGGATTGGATAGACTAAAGACATATGATGAACTGACTGATAAAGAGAAGAAGAGATACGATGCAGACATCAGGGCTTCAAACATCATACTCCAGGGTTTACCTAAGGATATTTACAAATTGATGAATCACAATACTGAAGCTAAGGCAGTATGGGACAATGTTAAGATGCTTCCATCTGGCTCTAATTTGACTAAAGAAGACAGGGAGTCTCAGTTGTATGATGACTTTGAGAACTTTAAGATGAATCCAGGAGAAAGTGTCACTGAATATCATGTAAGATTCCACAAGCTTGTGAATGATATGAGGAATATCAAAATGACAATGCCAAATATTCAGCTCAATTCAAAGTTTGTGAACAACATGAATCCCGAATGGCACAAATTTATCACTGCAGTCAAGATTAACAAAGGATTAAGGAACACCAACTACGAACAATTGTATGCATATCTTCTCCAAAATGAGAAACATGCTGTGTTTGAACGAATGATTTTGGAAAAGTTCAAGACCAATTCTGGAGATGCAAGCTCATCAAATGATTCAACCGCATTATACACTTATGTAGGAATTACCACCAAAGTATCACAAGTCAAACCAACTAGAAATGGCAATCACAAACTCATTCCAGATCCAGGGTATAAACCTCCAGACTCAGACACATTCATGGAACATCTTGTTAATCAATTGGCTTTAATGGTCAAGCAAAACTTGAACTTCACCCCACACACCAACAATCATCTCAGAACTGCATCCAATCTTCACAATCATGCTACGGTTAAAGACGGAAAAGTAGTGGTGCAAAATGTGCAGGGAAGACAGAATGCATATCTTCCACATAATGAATATGGGAATGTTGGTGCTGGATATGGGAATATTGGTGCTGGATATGGGAATGTTGGCGGTGGTGGTGGACATATGGGTAATCAGAATCGTGGAAGGAACATGGCTCAGGGTCAAGTAAAGCCTATTAAATGTTACAACTGTGGTGGAGAGGGACACATCGTAAGGAATTGCACTCTTGCAAAACGTCCACAAAATGCAGAGTACTTCAGGGACAAGATGCTGCTGGTACAAGCTCAAGACCATGGAGCTTTGTTGAATGAGGAAGAATTGCTATTCCTTGCTGAGGGAAATGCCAGAACTTATGATGCTGATATGGATGAACAGCCAGTGCAGGGTATGGGTCAGAACAATCCCAACGCATTTCAACTTGCAGACTGTGATGCATTTGATTCAGATGTTGATGATGAACCAACTGCCCAGACCATCTTCATGGCTAGTATCTCACCAATGGTTTCTACAAAGGCTCCTTCATCACAAAAGGCCAGTCCTTCCAAGGAATCAATCATATCTGAGGTATTAAAACTATACGATGATGTTGATGTGCAAAAGATACACGACAAAGTACAATCAACTGAAATTATTGAATCATATATTGAAAATATGGGTAATATCAATGTTGTCCCATATGATCAATATGTGAAACAAAATGAAAGTGAAATTGTACCAAGTAATGCATCTTCTATAGTCAATGATGACTATATTTTTGATGAATTCACTGCATGTGCCCCTGATGATTCTATTACATCTGAACTAAATGCCTATAAGGAACAAGTTGCTATATATGAACAACGCGCTAAGTTTGAATTGACTACCCGTGAGCAGGAGATGGATAACCAAATGCGTACAATTATCAGAAAATGTAGTTTTAGGGAAGAAATGTTAAAACAAGAGTTGGATTCCTTATAAGAAAATCTTAACAAAACTGTTAAACAGAAACAAGAACTTCAAGATAATGTGAAAGTTCTTAAACAAGAATTCAATGCTAAGGAATCAAAACTTTTAAATGAATTTTCCAACCTAAAAACTTTAAAGAACAAACTTGAAAATAAATTGTACGTACAAGGGAACACCATTCAGACTGCTCACATGATCACTAAGCATAGAGTTCTAAGTGATAAGCATAGCGTTGCACTTGTAAAAGAACCAAATCCTAAGGCGTGTAGTAAGGCTAAAGCAGCTCAAAAGGTAATCTATGATGGAAATGAGATTCTTAAGCCCAGACAGAAACCCACTTGTGCTGAGTGCTCTGAGGAAGATATAAAAATAGAAGAAGTCTCTAGAAAAAAATGGATGATAAACTTAATAGTCCCTTGTGCATAAGAGATAAAATCATCGTTAAAACACCAAATTATTCTAAGGAAAACTGGATTGCCTTCAATAAGTTTAGACCTCAGACCCAGCTGACCCCTGAACAAATTTTCTGGAAAAAGGATATGGACAAACAAAAAGCTGATGATTTTATTGAAAAGAATTCCCCTTGTAGGAAATTGCCTCCAGCCACTGTGTATCCCCCAAATACACCAATGCATTTAATTCCTAGAAATATTCCCACTAATAGCAAGACCTTAATCAGCCTTTATGTAGTTTACCAACTATTTGTTGATTTTGAGAAAACGTGTAAAAAGAGAATCACACCCACTGGGATAACTGAAGGGGAAAGGGGTTTTGAAAAAACTAAAGAATGCTATTTAACTGAGGTCATGCCTTTCTTTAAACAACTTAAAGAACAATTTGAGCGTCTTCAAAAGGGAATGGACACATAGATTAAAGAAATGAAAAAGATGTTTAATGATATGGAATTTGAGGTCAGTATGCATGAACGAGAGCTTAAGAGTAATGAAATTGAGATAAAGAATCTGCACATCATTAATGATAATTTGATCTCTCAATGTGTTGCTCAAGATGTGTTCTTCACTACTACAAATTATTCTATTACTGCGTCTCAATTTCATGAATTAACTGTTGCATTAAAAGTTTTCCATGATCGTGTCATTGAGCTTGAAACCACAAATTCAAAATTGCATGATAAAGTAGAACATGATGATCATGATAATTTGGTAAAACATTATTCTAAACTGTAAGTTGAACATTTTAATTTGCAACTAAAATATCAACATCTCAAAGAAAATGTTAAAACCTCAAATATCAAGACATCCTCGGATGTTCCTGAGTTTGATGCAGTTTTTGAAATAAGCAAACATGATGAACAGATTCGAGCTCACTGTAACACGTTTAGAAGGTTGAAAACCCAAATTTCACAATTAAAGGGTGAAAAAGACAATGTGAATGGCTCCCAAATGCCTCCTCCTTTAGATTCTCAGTATTCTCAAAACTTTCATCTTCAAAACATCATTAATGTATTACAACAAGAAAATGAAAGTTTTCTAGAAGAAAATGAAAAGGTTAAACGACAATTCAAAGAGTTATATGATTCAATGAAAGTCACTTGTGACAAGAACAATGAAAAAATAACTTCTTTACAAAAGGAAATTGAATCTAAAGAGTCAGGTAAAAGGGAAAATACCACTTGCTTGTGATATGAATGTTATATCAAAGGCATCTGCGGATTCTAAGTATGCTGTGACTGTAAAGTATATTCCTCCTCATCTTAGAAATAACGAACTTGTGTTTCAAGAATATATTTCGTATCTTAAGGATAGTCTAGAATGTCTTTGTGAGATTGTCAAAGAGGATAGCATAAATAAACCACTTGATAGTGAAGTTAGGTATGCATGCTTATATGCCAAATGATCTCAGGAACTTTCAGAATGTTTAAGAGCAACATGCCCTAAATCCTTTTGTAAGAAAGATAAAGCCGTTATGCCTTGCTCTATGCCTAGTGTTAAGCATGCAACCCATGAGATGCCTTATTTTGTGCCAAAAGTCAAGCATGTGAACTTTGATATGCCTGCAAGTACTTCAGATCCTAACACTTCTAGATCAGGAATACAAAAGGTAGCATAACCAACTAATGTTCCCATCATTCCCTCTACAGGAGTAATCAGTGATACAAAGGCAAGCGGGTCAAAGCCTCCAGGCAATACAAAGCAAGATAGGACCTCGCAAGCTAAGAGTGATCATAGGAAGAAAGTAGAAGACTACCCTAGGAACAATAAGTTTGTGTTGAATAAGACGAATCGTGTTGATTCTAGTATTAGCTATAAGCGTACTGTAATTAATTCGAATTCTGCTACTACTTGCAAAACATGTAATAAATGCTTGATTTCTGGTATTAATCATGAATGTGTTATGAATGATTTGAGTAATGCTGTCGAATCTTCGGTAAAAATTGTTAACACTAGAAAACTGTTTAAGAAGGTTAGAAAACCAAAGAAGAAGAGGGATAGAAAACATTGGATACCAACAGGAAGAAATTTTAGTAATGTAGGTTATCAATGGATACCCACTGGCAGTAAATTCAATCTTAATGAGTTGTGCCCTAAATTATCTAGATCAATGGCCATTAGGAAATGGATGCCTACTGGTAGAACTGTACCTTTAAGAAGTGAATATACTTTGAATAGATCCACTATCTCTACTAGTTCTGCATCTACTTCTAATGATATCATTGACTCTATTTCTGATGTGGATGTTCCAATCTCATTTTCTAACCAAGTGGAACCCATTCTCGCATGGGGATCCAAAATATCCAGTCATCCATACTTGTCTGTGTTTAACTGCAGGTCGTTCAAATCATTCTGTGGTACCTGGACTGTTAGGAATTGGAAATTCCATGTGAAAGTGTCGATCACCCCAATTATGGTCTAGCATATGTTAGCTCGTAGACATGTCGTTATTTACGTTATTTAGTAGTTAATTAGTTAGTTAGTAGCGTAGATTAGTTTAGTATAACACCGTGGAGGAAGGACGGGTCTTTACCCACTGTATGCCTGATCCACAGTCCGTTAGGAGGACGTATTTGTTGTAAGTATAAATACCCCTTCCATCCTTGAAAGGGGTGGTGCTTTTCAATCTAACCTTTCACTTTTTGTATTACAACTCTCTATCAAGAAAACACCCATCTCTTATCTTTCTCTCTCTAAATGGCTAACATGTATTTCCATCATCCAAGACCACCCGAATCATCAAACAACATAATATTTACGATCCTACAAATGGTATCAGAGCCTAGGTTGGGTTGTTTTGATGATTCGTATGGTTTTGCACTTGGTTTTATATGCGGTTTGTTCGGTTCATACATGCGGTTTGATGTGTTCTTTGTGGTTTTTGAATGCATCTTGATGTGGTCATGATTTCACGCTTGGTTGAATCTTGTTTTAAATGGTTAAATCTGATTCTGGTTGAATCTGGTTATGATGCGGATTGGTAAAAATGTTTTTAAGTGTGTATTGGTAAAACTGTTTGTTAACTGGTTTTTAAGCAGTTTTATTTGTGTCGAATCTGGTTTTACTGTGTTATTAATCTGGTTCTGTTGGTGCTATTATTCTGCTGGTGTTATTAAGCTGCTTGTGCTATGACGTTTCTGGTTTTTCAACTTATTTCTCTATGCATTTTGTGATAAAGTTCTTCGTAGAGACTTGACAATATGTCCAAATACTATGAATCTCATAAGCGACTTGTCTATTTATTACTGAAGCGATTTGGAGGTTTGTTGACTTTTTAGAAAGTCAAAAGCGACTTGTGCTGATGGAAGCGACTTGTCATGAGTTTAGACTCATGGTAGCGACTTGTCATGAGTTTTGACTCATGGTAGCGACTTGTCATAAGTTTTGACTCATGGTAGCGACTTGTCATGAGTTTTGACTCATGGTAGCGACTTGTCAAAAAGTGATGTGACAAGTAGCGACTTGTCTGAAGAAAAGGAGTAGAAGATGATAATGACTGCTTTTTGACCACATGACCTCAAAACCAAATACCATATTACATCTATGCCGAAGACTAACTCAGAATCAAAACACCATCAATCTCTGACCCACGACTCATACACTATACAAACAAGATCTCAGATTTGTTTCTTTCTCATGACTTTCAAAGTTTCATCAAGCCTCAAAAGGACACTCATGAGAAGAATAATAATCCATCATCGATCTGTGAATTATGATAATTTCCGATGCGCTGAAGAAAGAACAAAACCATAATGGGGTTGCGTCCTCTATTCTTGTTCGTGTAAAAGGAATTTCAAAAATGATAAAAGTTCAAAACGTTAAAAGGTGAACAAAAGATAATTGATCTCAGTTTTTCTTTGTCGTGTGCAACTAATGCCATAAATCTTAAAGATCTAAACACGAAAAGAACAAATCATCACAGATCCAAGACAATCTTAACTCAAATCTCATATCATAACAATCATTGATCTCAGAAACGGTTCATGCTCTATCATTATAAGACTTATCTTTCATTGAACCATCCTCATCACTGATCCCTAAGTTCAAGACTCATAACTTTCAAACTTTCAAAATGAAAAATTAAAATATCCTTCCATCTCAGTAATCAATTTCGTGTGTCATTCCCACTTCAAGACCGTAATGATCTATAACACGGAAAGGATTTCACATCATTAATAGATTTGTTAAATGTTTTATAGAAAACATAACTGAAAACCGAAAGTATTAGATCATTCTTGATATACTTTCGAAGATTGATTCTTCATTTGGTTGTACGATATATGAAATGATTTTAACAAACGTGTTAACTCATTTTCATTCAATCGTGTGAGTACATTACTAAAGCAAAATAGTTCGAAATCAATAACCTACCTTATGTCATCGGATTGGTCACATAATCTTCGAGCCATCTCTGTGGCGTTTATGATTGAACTCGAGCCATCCCTGTGGTGTGTTCACGAGATTTGGTCTACTGATCTTTGGGAGAAATACTGATAAGGGGCAGACAGATTTGAGTGAGATTAGGGTAAGTATGTGAGAGGCAGATTGTTGTTGTTTAGGGTTAAGAAGTAAAAATGTTTAGGGTTTGATGGTTATGTGGTATTTTATACCCGACTTATTAGGGTGTGAAGTTTATTGGGTCTACTTTGATCTCGTGGGCTTGGAGAGTATCACATGGGCCCTGGTGATTTGTGTATGTAACGTGGGGTTTGGGCTTCATTTGTGTAAGTTGGGCCTCTGCGTCTTACCGGATATGGATTTTGTGGTCTTGGGAGTTTTTACAATTATCAATTGGACGTTGGATAAAAATGTGTTACACGTTTTCTTCTAATTATTAAGGGTACACATTTTATTTGCAATGGATGGTTTTGTGAATATGTACTAATGATTTTAAATGGACTTGGACTCTTGATTTGTATTGGGAATATGGATTAATGTGATAAATGGACCGATTCGTGTTGTGCTAAATTGGATCGTGTTGTGTAATATTGGATATATTTGTAGACCGAGCGCTCGTTGAACATTGGTACATGCTCGTGAATTTGATTTTATGGCAGATGATAATTTATGGGCTATGAGTTATTCATGATGTGATTTGTTAAAGAGACTTGATGATGATGAGATTTGTTGAAATTTGGTATGATTTTGAGTGTTGTTATGGTATACAGTTTGGCACTTTGGTGTATACATTTTCACGAAGAATATTTTGTCACGGCTTGAATTGCTATTGAATATTGACTACGGAGTTGTTTGGACGGTATTTCTTATTTGGATTTGAAGTGAGGTTTTCCCGGCATGTTTACTTATTTCGTCTTCTTTCTTTCTACCCTTCCGCGAAGATGACTTGTTTGGGCATTTATAGAGTGTGATAAATACTTGGCTATTTAGTTACGGTTGTGATTCTTTCTCGCTTTACCCACAACATAGCTATCACTTCGGTGTCTCACGCAGTTGAGGATACGTCAAGAGGTTTTGTACATTGGGTACACCGTTTCTTTTTCACAAGGACTAGTACAAGTTTATGCAGCAAATCTGGGGAACTCTACTACATGTTCAAATTTGGTATATCGGGATTACTTCACCAAGGGGTCACTGCAATTGCCGACAAAAATTCGTTAATGATGTGTTTACCAAAGTGTTTACTGGATGGTTGATGATATGGATGATGTTGGATAATGAGCCGTTGATGAACCGCTGCATGTTTCCTTAAAACAGATATTCACCGAAACCAAAGTTGTCATAACACATTCAAGCTGACATTGTTTACGGTTTTGTCTTGATTTTGTAAAATCCCGCGAAAGAATCTATTTCTCGGTTTAAATCATAGACTTGTAAAATCCCGTGGTAATGGAAACATCCTGGTAATAGTAAAGTGCATTTTCGGATCTATCTTACGGTTTATTCTTGGTTCTGTAAAATCCCGCGAAAGAATCTATTTCTCGGTTTAAATCATAGAATTGTAAAATCCCGTAATAATGGAACCATCCTGGAGAAAGGAAAGTGTATTTCGGGATCTTATCTGATGCTGGTGCTACAGTTTCTGCTTCAAAGAAGGGATAAAGGGGTGTACTTCATGAATTGGATGTGTGTTTGGATATTCGTCATGGCAGTTTGGCTATTACATGGTTTTACGGGGTTATGTGCTTTTAACCATGGTCGGGATGAAAACCACTATCATAGTTCACTTAAAACGTCAAAGGAGGCTAGATTTGAGCTGGTATCTAGAAGATGTGACAACGGGGTTAATTCACTATTATTTATTTGAGGTTGAAGTGAAATATCACGGGCAAGTGTACTTAGTATCTGAAGGTATCGGGGATGGTTGGATGAAGAAACTTCAAGATCCTTGTTCGAGCTTATTATCAAAAATGAAGACTTGGAAATCTAGTTATTGTTGGGTGACTTTTTCCTTTTTCTTTTACCACTTGGGGGAATTGGGCTCTTATCACCTCAAAATAACTATCACTTTAAGGAGTTACATTGTAGTGCTCAGTGTCACATTTAATTGTGGATTCTCAAGAGGTGATGTACGTCTAATACTTGATGGTTGGTTGGTTGAAGAATATAGAGTACTTAGAGATTCAATGGTGGATGAAGTATCGGCACCGCTCTTTGTTACATATGTGCAAGTTTAAGTCACGAGTTCGGGTTAGTTTACTTTAGGGTCAAATTCATCATATTGGGTTTTCTCCATCAGCTGTAACAACAAAGAGCCTACTGAATGATAATGGGTTGATTACAAGTTTTGCCAAGAGATGATGAAGAGAGAGAGATTATGACGTTTGAACACAACAGTTCAAGCCTCGCACTCTAAAGAAAAGAAATGTGTACGTTTCAGTGCGCATTATCTTCCGAAAAAGAGAAATCTTCTTATGACGTTTGAACACAACAGTTCGAGCCTCGTACTCTAAAGAAAAGAAATGTGTACGTTTCAGTGCGCATTATCTTCCGAAGAAGAGAAATCTTCTCAATTATGACCATTCTCATCAACATGCTTCATGCTTTTTCCATGCGCTTTCAATTATCAAGTGAACCGGGCTACCGTTGATTGTTTTCTTATTCCACTTGCTCAATTATAATGACGCTGGTGACATCATATGCTACCTTTGAGGGGGAGAAGTGTGAATAGAATGCATTTGGATGATTTTCACTTATTCAATCAAGAATGGCAACTCCGTATGCAATTCTTGAGGGGGAGAAGAAGTGTGAATTCACTGCATGGTTGATTGATATTTGAGAATAAATGGTCAAACGGCTCCAAACTCATGTAAGAACCGAGCTTCTTCTTATCGGGTCATCTTCACATGGAGTTTTCTTCTAAGAGCCGTTGGTTAACATCTTCACACAGGCTGATATGATTAATGACAAAGTGCTTCCAGTTGCGGGGCTGATTTCCTTGATGAACATCTGTCTGTTCTTGTTTGATTGGGAGGGATTTGAGTTAAGGGGATTTGCTATTTGTATGTTTACGGTAGGGCTGAGCATCGGGCCGATCCCGACCCGGCCCGACCCGAATCCCGACAAGCCCGAATCCTGACAAGCCGGCAAACACAAACCGACTCCCGACCCCGACATGCCCGACTAACATGATTTGGGACTCGGGATCGGGACGGGATTCGGGATTTGATCGGTTTTGTTTGTTGTTTTTTGGTTTTCGGCCCATCCCGACCCGATCCCGACAAGCCCGAAACCCGACTAACCGAAAAACTAGAACCCGACTCCCGACCCCGACAAGCCCGACTAACATGATTCGGGACTCGGGCTCGGGATGGGATTCGGGATTCGGTCGGTTTTGCTCACCCCTAGTTTACGGGAATACATTTTGGTGAGTTGAAGATGTTAACTTTCTGATCCCCAATTGGACAATCTTGAAGAAGGTCGAGTCTACAGTCGGTTCTACATTTTCTGCTACATGTTAGAAGACTAAAGACGAGTTGCATTTAACGATCTAAGGACTTCTTCTTAATTCAAGCATTCATCATAAAGATTGTCGGTTTAGGGGAGAGCACTAATTGGGGGAGAGTGAAAAGCCAAATTTAATCCCTAATTAGACTTGCTCACATTCTTCAGCAAGTTGATTCTCACAGATACATCTGAGCTAATAATGTTCTTCTTAAAAGATTTCTTGTATTTGGGATTATAGAGTATTGCTGGTTCTGAAGTATCAAAACCAGCAAGGGGGAAGGAGACACACATCTAAATGCAAAACGAGTAAACTTGATGAGCTTAATACTTCTAAGTGATTGAAGATATCCCGGGAAGACAAATATCATTACCGCAGAGAAACTCAAGGTTTGACTCATGGCATTTAGTGTTCTTATTCCAACTATGTGGGGGAAGATAGGGAAGAGTTAGTTTCTGGTGATAAAAGAGGTACACAAGTGTGTGATGATTTCGATGCTATCGTAATCATCAGGGGAGAGATATTGTGTACATTGGGGACGCTCAGCTGTTTCACTTGAGTGCTTAATCAGTGATTCAGAGATATAATCACTTATTCCGGAATTGACATCCGCAGAGATTGTCATCCGCAGAGATAATCAGTGATTCGGCCTGCTTCTTCAATGTTATCGGTTATTCTCTCTTTGGGCATTCGGGTACTTCGGGTTCTTGAGCTTCATACACTTTCTTCAGGGGGAGAGAAAAGTATACATCAGGGTTATTCTTTGGCTATTGGATTTAATCTGCTACTTCGATGGTATAAGTTTCTCTGTCTTCGGGTATATGTGTTTTCGGGTTCGTGAGCTCTAGTCTAAGAGACTGACTGCATCAATTCATCTACTTAGGGGAAGTGGCCTCTTGACAACTTTTTGGTATGGATCGCTTCAGACTTCAGTGGTAATGAAATATGAGAAGAAATTAAAAGAGTGGGATGATACGTTGCTGTTCTTGTTGATGATATAACCCCGAACGAAGAATCTCGACTATTGTTCTTAAAAGGAGCAGCGGGATTTATGATAATGGTGTGCTTCTCTGTGCACCTGGCTAAGGCAAGCTTGAAATAGAGCTTCAAATCTGCTCATCTAATGGATTTTCGGCTTGGGGGGAAGCTGCCAAAGTCTCTCTTTCTCAAAGGCTCATGTTCTATCTTCTATTCTGGAGCCTCGGAAGCTTTGGTGGTGGATGTTTAAGAGATGATGACTTCTATCTTCTACTAAGGGGCTGCTCGATTTCCTTATCTCGGTACTCGTATCATCGTCTTCTTAATCTATATCATCTATTCTATCTGTAAATATTTATTAAAAACAAAATACAAAAATATAAAACCAACAAAAACCCATAAAAATCAGAAAATTTGCAAAAAAATACCAAAAATATGTTTTCTCAAGACATGTCTTCTGGTATCGATAACATCTACGGTTTTAGAAATGTCATTCAATAATGGCATGTGACCATAGATGAAGTTCGAGCAGGAGGTGTAAATATTCTTTTTCAAAACATGTCCAAATCTATGGCTTACAGTTATTTCAAACTGTGACCCGTGCTTAAAACTATGGCTTGCAGTTACTTCAGACTGTAACCCATGCTTAAACCATGGCTTGCTATTATTTCCGATAGCAACCCGCTCTTCAAGAAAGGAAAGTGCTGCGCTAAACCAATTTTCTAAAATTTCGTGCACTTATCCTAAAACAAATTGAGGAAAGTATGTCGAAGGACTGCTGTTCCTACACAAATGTTTTTCCTTCTATAAAATTCTTCAGAAAAATATTTGTTGTTTCAAAATGGTGGTAAATGAGTTGCTTAAAAATCAATTAGTTTCAGTGTTTTCATAAAATTGCAAAACTCAATCAATAACTTCAACGCTTTTAAAACTTTTCATTAAAAGAGTCATTGATTGAGGGGGAGAATGTCTTTCAAATTTATATCATCTACCGGGTTTATCTAATTATCCTATATGCTTAACTGAAAATGATGTTAACCTACGTTGAAGGACTAGGTGCCTAGGATATGACTGTTAGGATTAGATGATTTGAGTTTGATAAACACATTATTAACATGCCATACATGAACTGATTGATATGGTGAATTGACTTTTACTAGTCGATTGCTGTTTGGGTGATGTCGACCACCATATATCTGTTTGTGTCCACTAACATATGCAGATATCATGGTATAAAAGAATGTTCCCGATCCGGATCCCAAAAAAGATGATGATTGGATGCCGAAAGGAAAGGGTAACTATATCTTGGGTCGAAAAATGAAGAAACGAAGCTTAATTGGACCTCTATGGAGAATTGGCATGGAAAAATGCAACGTAAGAGGTCTCACTGCATCAGCAGATGGTTTTCTTCATCGACAAATGAAGAAACGGAGCTTAATTGGACCTCTATGAAGAGTTGGCATGACAAATGCAACGTCAGAGGTCTCACTGCATAAGCAGACGGTTTTCTTCCAGCCCTACAGCAACAACAGAAGCTTCTGAACCATCTAACGTATCTTTGTGCAGGATAGTAGTGAATGATGCCATTTTTAAACAATTTTGAAAATATTGTTTTGAAAAATGGAAAAATATTGGTTTTGAAATAAATTGGACTTAATTTTAGAAATCACCGGACTTTATTTTATCAAAACTTAAATCACTCAATCATCGACTACGTTCATCGATTGAGGGGGAGAGTGATTTAAAATAAAATATTTTCAAACAAAATCAAGTCCGTTTGTACAAAATAAGTGGTGATCTAAAGATTTAATGTTATGTCATGGTATGATTTTCTTTAAAACTCAAAGATCTTTCAAAATAAAATTTTTTCTGTTCTTGTTTGATTGTGAAATTGTTTTGTTTTACTTAAAGATCTCTTAAAAATATCATACCTGACACTAACAATCTTTAATGTCGAAAAACTGTTCCTTATCCGTCATTTTTCAGAATTAAATCTTGCCACGTCTTTCCCCAAATTTTTCTAAATGATTTAAATCATTTGGGCTCACAAATCTCAAATGGTTTGATATTTTTGATCGGGGGAGAGATCGTGATTTAAATCTCAAATCGGTTTTAAAGGGTGATTATTTCTAAAGCACTCCTTCCTTCATGTGCCAAAAGATTTTGAAATACATAATGCACATGATTGTGGAGGAGCATTTAACCAAAAACCAGAAGAGTATTTAAAACTGGCCATATTTCTCCCGTGTTTTCTAAACCTTATTAAATCACTTGGGATCCAAAATCTCAAAGGGTTTGATATTTTTGATCGGGGGAAAATTTGTGATTTAATAATGAAATTTGATAAATGATGATCGATTTGATTCAAAAGTGCAGGCTGCTCTCCCATATGTGCTAAACGCTTTCGAATCTCGAAGCACATATTGAGGGGGAGCATTTCAAAAAGAAAACAAACTTTCAAGGTACAATGATTTCTATGTTTCAACATAAAGTACCTTGATTGATTTTCTAATGGTTTCTTAATGGCTTTTGTGATCGTGGATGTGCTTCAAAAGAACTCTTTCCTCTATGTGATAAAATGATTTCAAATATCCTATGCACATATTGAGGGGGAGAATTTACCAAAGAAAATCAAATGGCTTTTTCCATGGAAATTGTGATCAAGAATATATTTCAAAGAACTCTTGCCTCCATGTGCGAAACAATTTCTAAATCACATGTACATGTTGAGGGGGAGCATTTCTAAAAGATCAAAAACAATTAAGGTACAAAATGCTTTGATATTATATAACAAGTACCTTGATTGATTTTCCAAATGATTTTTCAATTGGGTTCAAGAAGGAAAAAAAACAATACCAAAAGACCGACCAATTTACTTTATGCATGGTGTTATAAGGATGGTTAGGTTAGGTATTCGTTTCCACGATCCCGCCAGACCGGAGGGATCTACCTAGGGACAATCCACTAGATAGTGTAGAAGTCCTTAGGTATGATGAAAAAAGGAGAAAAGTGAGAATAAGGGAAGAGTGCGGACTGAGATAGAGCTAGAACTGGAATAAACCCAACAAGGTTCTAGTTATGAAGTCTCGGTAAGCATTGAAGGGGTTGAAGAATGAAAAAGAAATGAATGTGAAAGGGTGAAAAGAAATAGCCCTCCAATAATTCAACCTTAGGGCAGAAACCGGGTTCAATACATACGCTACTGGTTGTTACTAAGGTAAAACTGGTATTGAAGACAAGACGTCATGGACCCAGTGACGCACTACACCTAACTTCCC
Source organism: Chrysanthemum seticuspe (assembly GCA_019973895.1). Taxonomy (NCBI): domain Eukaryota; kingdom Viridiplantae; phylum Streptophyta; class Magnoliopsida; order Asterales; family Asteraceae; genus Chrysanthemum; species Chrysanthemum seticuspe. The sequence continues at coordinate 219,673,722 of BPTQ01000001.1, read as the reverse complement.
AAGCTACTCAAGTTCCTCTTAAAAGGGCTTGTTTCATTCTCACGGGGAACCTACATTATCTATCAACTTTCTCTTAGAGATAGTTGATATTGAAAAAGGAGACCCTCTCCCTAGTCTCCGGCATAGGAACCAAATGTGCACAATTGAGTCTAGAGCCAAGAGATCATCCACAATATCTCATTAGGACACAAAATTAATGAAGACTTGCTGTTTCACACAATGTGGAAAGTAAGAATATATTAAAAGTCCTACGCATTATCCTTGTGGTATTGCCAGAACATCCAAGTGAGATGTAAAAATATTCACAATGAAGATGGAAATCCTTCTAGAGCCAACATCAAACAAGCTCTTGGTGGGTGACATGTGAGATCTTTTCTAAAGATCAAGCTTGTGACAACTGGATAGAAACGATGGGGCGATTCATTCTTGAATCAACCTTGGTCTAGGAATAGAATTGACGAATACTTTTGGAAAAACCGTTCGATGTGCAAATCTTCCTTTCTCTAGCACATCGAATGTGTATTCATATTTCAAACTCAAAAAGTATCTCTGATTGGGAAAATACTTTTGGAAAAATCGTTTGATGTGCAAATTTCTTCTTTTCTCTAGTACATCGAATGTGTATTCTCTTTCAAATACAAAAGGTATCTTTGATTGAAAATTGATCTTTCTCATAAAACCTTCGTCGTATTGCAAAACTCTTTCTTCTAAGCAATACGCGATTGTTTACAAATCAATTTTTCATCAATCAGTGAATCTCAATTCGCTGGTTCACTCACTCCGTGTTGTCTTCTTTGAGACGTTCCGGTTTGAGAAAGGCTAGAGCAGCTGTGAAACATTGTCAAGGAGATTCTTCAGAATTCTACCTGATCACAGGCAGTACTTGTACTGATCAATGGGAAACCGTGGGCCGTGTACCTCAATTCAACGAAAGTGATCAAAGAGACTTTCGTGTGTTTTATTGCTAACTGTTGTTTGCAGGTACATTTGGACGGCTGCAGCTGATCAGAATTGATAAGTCAATCCAAAGCCGCATGCTCACAGCTTACACCAATATAATTGAAGAAAATCATGACAAGTGCTAATCTACATAACCTGGCTCTGATATTTTTATACTATGCTTCTGCTACGCTGCTGCAAATATCATGAACCAGTAAAAGCTTCCGCTACTCTGATGAAAAGATGTCATGATCCAGAAAGTGTGAGCATGTCGGTCCAAAAGTCACAACATCACATGATGGCAACACTATAAAGGGTGATCCAGAGATTTATTGTGGCTGATGATCTCCATAAAGCTCAAAGATCAACAAAGATGTGGATAAGTTCAAAGACCTCCACTGAAAGTACAAAACTATGCGGACTTTGAAGAATCGCTACTAAAGCACAAAGATTGCGGAACTTGAAGAATTGAAGTCTACGAGCTCAGAACTAAAGACAAAGATTGAATGCTAGGATGCAAAATGTATTTAATGGGGTGACCTCCCTTAGGGGGAGATTGTTAGGAATTGGAAATTCAATGTGAAAGTGTCGGTCACCCCAATTATGGTCTAGCATATGTTATCTCGTAGACATGTCGTTATTTACGTTATTTAGTAGTTAATTAGTTAGTTAGTAGCGTAGATTAGTTTAGTGTAACACCGTGGAGGAAGGACGGTTTACCCACTGTATGCCTGATCCACAGTCTGTTAGGAGGACGTATTTGTTGTAAGTATAAGTACCCCTTCCATCCTTGGAAGGGGTGGTGCTTTTCATTCTAACCTTTCACTTTTTGTATTACAACTCTCTATCAAGAAAACACCCATCTCTTATCTTTCTCTCTCTAAATGGCTAACATGTATTTCCATCATCCAAGACCACCCGAATCATCAAACAACATAATATTTATGATCCTACATGGACTCAGGCTGTTCCAAGCATATGACTGGAGATCGCTCGCGGCTCATGAACTTTGTGAGTAAATTTATCAGGACTGTTAGATTCGGAAACGACTATTTTGGGGCAATAATGGGTTATGGAGATTATGTGGTTGGTGATAGTATAATTTCCCGGGTATATTATGTTGAAGGTCTTGGTCATAATTTATTTTCTGTCGGTCAATTCTGTGATTCTGATCTAGAAGTGGCCTTTAGAAAACACACTTGTTTCGTTAGAGAGCTTGATGGTGTGGAACTTTTAAGAGGAACACGTGGTATAAACTTATACACCATCTCTATCGAAGACATGATGAAGTCTTCTCCAATCTGCTAGTTGTCAAAGGCTTCGAAAACAAAGTCATGGTTATGGCATCGTTGTCTCAATCACTTAAACTTCGGCACCATAATGACCTTTCCAGAAAGGACCTAGTAAGAGGCTTACCCAGATTAAAGTGTAAAAAGGATCATCTTTGTTCAGCATGTCAATTGGGAAAAAGCAAGAAATATGCCCACAAACCCAAACCTGCAAACTGAGTTATGGAAGTTCTTCATACTCTTCATATGGACTTGTGCGGACCCATGAGAATGCAAAAGATAAATGGGAAGAAATCTGTATTAGTCGTTGTTGATGACTACTCTCGATTTATTTGGGTTAAGTTTTTGAGGACAAAGGATGAAACTCCAGATGTCATCATCAAACTTGTCAAACAGCTGCAGGTTCGACTGAACAAGACTGTTAGAATTATTTGAACAGACAATGGAACTGAGTTTGTTAACAAAGAACTAAGTCAGTTTTATGAAAGCATTGAAATCAGCCATCAAAGAAGTGTTCCACGTACTCCTCAACAGAACGGTGTAGTTGAAAGACGAAATCGGACCCTTGTGGAAGCTGCAAGAACAATGCTAATATACTCAAAGGTTCTAATGTTTCTCTGGGCTGAAGCCATTGCCACTGCTTGCTATACCCAAAATCGTTCCCTTATACACACCACTCATGGAAAAACTCCATACGAACTTGTCCACAATCAAAAACCTGGTCTCTCCTTCCTTCGTGTGTTCGGTGCTTTGTGCTATCCAACGAATGATGGTCAAGATTTAGGTAAATTAAGAGCTAAGGCGGACATTGGAGTTTTTGTGGGTTATGCACCAAACAAGAAGGGTTACCGAATCTACAACAAAAGAACTCGAGATATCATGGAAACTATTCACGTCACATTCGATGAGTTGTATGGGCAAATGGCTCCAGGACAATCAATTTCTGGACCCGCATCTCAACATTCATTAAGTAGTCCCATTAGCTCTTCTCTTGTGCAAAACCCCTCACCAACAGTTCCATATGTACCTCCTTCTGAAGATGATTTAAAGAAATTGTTTGATCTGATGTTTGATGAATACTATGAGCCTATTGCTTATGATCAAACTAATCCATCAACAGCGGCTGTCCCTAACCCAGTCAACATAGATAACCCTTCAGTTTCTATGTCACTGAGTCAAGAAGCACCTACTGCAGATCACTCATCGTCTTAATCAAATCCTCAATCATCGAGTGTACATGATGGAAATGTTTCTGGCAACTATGATGAAGATAACCCCTTTGCTACTCCCGACGATGCTCCATTTGAGAACATATTTGCTCCTGAACCAACTTCAGAACCATCTTCATCAGGAGATCGAAACTCTGCCACTTCAGTCCCTCAATAACAACCACACGAACACCTTAGAAAATGGACACATGACCATCCATTGGACAACATCATTGGAAACCATTCTCGTCCAGTATCCACTCATAAACAACTTGCAACTGATGCCTTGTGGTGCTTCTTCAACTCCGTACTATCAAAGGTCGAACCAAAAGACGTTAAAACAACCATGACTGAAGACAACTGGTTCAATGCCATGCAAGAAGAAATTTATGAGTTCGATCGACTAGATGTATGGGAATTAGTACCTGCTCCTGACTGTGCTATGATCATTGCTCTAAAATGGATCTTCAAAGTAAAACTTGATGAGCATGGTGATGTGCTAAAGAACAAAGCTCGACTGGTTGCGAAAGGATACCGTCAAGAGGAGGGTATTGACTTTGAAGAATCATTTGCTCCAGTAGCACGTATCGAGGCAATCAGAATCTTCCTGGCTAACGCTGCCAGTAAGAACATGGTAGTCTATCAGATGGATGTAAAGACTGCTTTTCTTAATGGAGATCTGAAAGAGGTTGTATACGTCAGCCAACCTGAAGGTTTTGTGAATCCAGAGCATCCTACTCATGTCTATCGCTTGAAGAAGGCCCTTTATGGTTTGAAGCAAGCTCGAAGGGCATGGTACGACACGCTATCGAAGTTTCTTGTATCTAATGGATTCAGCAAAGGAGTAGTTGATCCGACACAGTTCACCAGAAAGTCAGGCAAACACTTAATTCATGTTCAAATCTATGTTGATGATATTATTTTTGCCTCGACTGACCTTAATGAATGTGACCGTTTTTCAAAGGAGATGGGCTCCAAATTTCAAATGTCGATGATGGGACAAATGTCATTTTTCTTGGGATTACAAATTTCTCAAAGTCCCGGAGGCATTTTTATCAAACAATCTAAATATGCTAATGAAATCTTAAAGAAATTTGGATTTGATTCTTGTGACCCTCTTGACACTCCCATGGTGGAGCGTACTAAACTGGATGAGGACCACTTAGGGATCATAGTTGACCAAACTAAATATCGTAGTATGATTGGGTCCCTGACGTACCTTACTGCCAGTAGACCAGACATTCTGTTCGCTGTATACATGTGTGCTAGATACCAGGCTAAGCCTACCAAAAAGCACCTTGAAGCGGTTAAATGGGTCTTTCGGTATCTCCAAGGAACCATCAACATGGGACTTTGGTACCCGAAGGACACCGATATGTCACTAACAGCCTATGGAGATGCTGACCATGCATGGTGTCAAGATACACGTCGAAGCACGTCAGGAGGTGCTCAGTTTTTGGGTGATAAACTTGTGAGCTGGTCTTCAAAGAAACAAATGAGTACCTCAATATCCTCTACAGAGGCAGAATACATAGCCATGTCATCCTGTTGTGCTCAAATCCTATGGATGAGATCCCAGTTATCTGACTATGGCTTTGAATTCAACAAAATCCCTCTGTATTGTGATAACAAGAATGCCATTGCTCTCTCATGCAACAACGTTCAACATTCAAGAGCAAAACATATCGACATTCGACATCACTTCATCAGGGAGCAACTGGAAAATGGTGTGGTAGAACTATATTTTGTGAAGACTGAATATCAGTTAGCAGACATCTTAACCAAAGCTCTTCCTAGAGAACGTTTTGAGTTTATCCTCCCACGACTTGGTCTAAAGAGTCTACGACCGGAAACACTCAAACGTCTTCAAGAGGAAGACGAAGAGTAAAGAATTTTCTTCATCCATCTCTGTTCATATCTTCTTAAAAACAAAATACAAAATTATAAAACCAACAAAAAGAAAAGAGAAAAATATAAAATTAAAAAAAAAATCCATAAAAATCAGAAAATCTTGAAAAATTACAAAAATTACTGTCATTTTGTCATGTTTTTCCTGGTTCGATAACATCTACGAACTTTGAGTTGTCACTCAAATAATGGCACGGGTCTTTAGATGAAGTTCGAATGTACATATATTAAAAAAAAATAAAAAAATAAAAAAAAATAAAAGGAGATGGAGAAAAATGGTGGTTTATTGTCATTTCAGGTAGTAACCCATTTTAAAAAGAAAGAACAGAGCCATGCTTAATCTAATTTTTGAAACCACATGCTCTAATTCTAAAAACCTAATGTTTGTCGCCAAAAAGACAAATGTTTCCATCACAATTATTTTTTTCCTTCTAAACATTCTTCTGAAAAAATATTTGTCATCTAATGAAAACAAAATTGCTCTGAAAATAACTAGGGCTATATTTTTGAAAATCATCTGGACTTATCATTTGTCAAAATCTCTAACACTCAACCAATAACCTATGTCATTGATTGAGGGGGAGAATGATTTCAATCAAACCAAAAAGTTATTTTTCAATCAATTGGCACGTACTCAAGCAAGGTCTAACTTTGGATAATCAAAATGAACAATTTTTTTCAAATGGATCCAGACCAAGGCTAATGTTATGTTTTCATAAGATACTTACGCATGTTTAATCATTGGAGTTTAAAGTCTCAGAATTTGATCCCTATTAGTTAAAAGTTTTAAAAGCTAGTCACAATTCTCCTCAAAGCCTTTCAAAAACAATTTAAATCAATAGAGATCACAAATCTCAAAGGATTTGAAAATTGTGATCGGGGGAGAATTTGTGATTTAAATTGGATGTAAACTGATAATTCGATAAATGGTTTTGTAATTGATTAACAAGATCTCCTCCCTACATATTCCAAACGATTTCAAAATTCTCTACGCATATGTTAAGGGGGAGCATTTATCTTAAACCATAAGGGACTAAAACATGAATGATTTGTCTCAAAGTGCATGTTCCCACTAATATGTACAAAACGCTTTCGAATCTCGATGCACATATTAAGGGGGAGAAATTTTTAGAAAACCACATCCTTTCCCAAAATATCTTTATCTAAGTATGTAAAATACTAATTTTGATCAGAAAAGTGATGTCGATATTTTGAAAAAATGTAGATCAAAGAATTGAATTCTTCATTTTTAATCTGAGATTTTCAAGTCCTCTTTCCTCCATGTGCTAAAGCAATTTCAAACATATGATGCACATGTTGAGGGGGAGCTTTTTCTGAAATATCAAAAATAATTCAGGTACAAAATGCTTTGATCATGTATCACAAGTACCTGGATTGATTTTCAAATGGCTTTCAATTGGTTTCAATGGCAGAAGAACTATACCAAAAGGACCGACCAAATTTATTTTATGCATGGAGATATAAGGATGGTTAGGTTAGGTATTCGTTCCCACGATCCCGCCAGAGCTGGAGGGATCTACCCAGGGACAATCCACTAGATAGTGTAGAAGTCCTTAGGTATGATTAAAAAAAAGGAGAAAAGTGAGAAATGGGAATAGTGCGGACTGAGATAGAGCTAGAACTGGAACAAACCCAACAAGGTTCTAGTTATGAAATCTCGGTACACACTGAAGGGGTTGAAGAATAAAAAAGAATTGAATGAGAAAAGGGTGAAAAGAAATAGCCCTCCAATAATTCAACCTTAGGGCAGAAACCGGATTCAATTCATATGCTACTGGTGGTTACCAAGGTAACACCGGTATTGAAGACAAGACGTCATGGACCCAGTGACGCACTGCACTAATACTTGCCAAACTACTCAAGCTGCTCTTAAAAGGACTTGTTTCATTCTCACGGGGAACCTACATTATCTATCGACCTTCTCTTAGAGATTGTTGATATTGAAGAAGGAGACCCTCTCCCTAGTCTCCGACATAGGAACCAAATGTGCACTATTGAGTCTAGAGCCACGAGATCATCAATAAATCTCACTAGGACACAATCAACGAAGACTCACTGTTTCACACAATGTGGAAAGTGAGAATATATCTTAAGATTCCTACGCATTATCCTTGTGGTATTGCCAGAACATCTGAGAGATGTGTTCACATATTCACGATGAAGAAGGAAAACCTTCTAGAGCCAACATCAAACAAGCTCTTGGTAGGTGACATGTGATATCTATATAATAGATCAAACTTGTGACAACTGGATTGAAACGATGGGGCGATTCATTATTGAATCAACCTTGGTCCAGGAAATGGATTGACGGATACCTTTGAAAAACCAGTCGTTGTGCTCAAAAAAAAATTTCTCTTGCACATCGACTGTGTATTAATATTTCAAAATAAAATGTATTTATGATTGATAATTGATTTTCCTTAAAACCTTTGTTGTATTGCAAAACACTTTATAATTAAGCAATACACGATTGTTTTCAAATCATTTTCTTCAATCAGCAAACCTCAATTTGTTGGTTCACTCACTCCGTGTTGTCTTCTTTGAGACGTTCCGGTTTGAGAACAGCTAGAGCAGCTGCGAAACCCTATCAAGGAGATTCTTAGGAATTCTACCTGATCACAGGCATTACTTGTACTGATCAACGGGGAACCGTGGGCCGTGTACCTCAATTCAACGAAAGTGATCAAAGACACTTTCGTGCACTTTATTGCTAACTGTTGTATGCAGGTACAACCAACGTTTGCAGATGATCAGAATTGAGAAGTCAATCCATAGCCGCATGCTCACACATCACATTTGTATCTAAAGAATTCGTGATAAGTACATAACTTCATCAACGACTCTGATATTTTCACTCCATGCTTCTGTTACGCTGCTGCAAATATCATGAATCAACAAAAGCTTCCGCAACTCTGATGAGAAGATATCATGATCCAGAATGTGAGCATGTCGGTCCCAAAGTCACAACGTCACATGATGGCAATGCTACAAAGGAAGAGTCAGAGATTTATGGTAGCTGATGATCTCAAAGCTGGCTCAAAACTCATCATCACGTGGATCAGTTAAAGACCTCCACTTGGATTAATCTAACATGCAGAACATGAAGAATCAAATACTATGAGCTACAGAGCAATGAGATTAATCAAGTATCCAAGAACAATCAAAATGTAATATCTGTTTGTATTCAATGTAAATTGATGTGACCTCCCTTAGGGGGAGATTGTTAGGATTTAGAAAATCCATTAGTTAAAGATTCGGTCACCTCAAGTATATATATTCGTTAGAAAGCTCATAGTCGTAGTCAAGTTATGTTAATAAGTAGTTAGTTAAGTAACACCGTGGAGGACGGACGGGTCTTTACCCACTGCATGCCTGATCCACAGCCCGTAGGAGGCGTGTATTGTAAGAAACTATAAATACCCTCTACCTCCCAAGGTAGAGGGTTGGAGCTTTCAATACCATTTTTCTTTGTTTCATCAAGTTTCCAACTCTCTTTACATTCTCTCTCTAAAACTCATCTCATACGCCTATATTCAATATGATTTGATGTGTTTATGAAATCCAATATGCTACAAAATATTCCTTTCAAAACATGTCTAAAACTATGGCTTGCAGTTACTTCAGACTGCAACCCGTGCTTAAACCATGGTTTGCTATTATTTCAGATAGCAACCCGTTCTTCAAAGAAGGAAAGTGCTGCGCAAAACCAATTTTCAAAATTATCGAGCACTTATCCTAAACCAAAATGAGGAAAGTATGACGAAGGACTGCTGTTCCTACTCAAATATTTTTCCTTCTAAAATTCTTCAGAAAAATATTTCTTTTAACAAAATGGTGGTAAATGAGTTGCTTGAAAATAAATCAGGATCAGAGTTTTTATAAATTTTGGAAACTCAATCAATGATTTCAGCTGTTTTAAACTTTTCATAAAACGAGTCATTGATTGAAGGGGAGAATGTTTTCAAATCTATATCATCTAATGGGCTTATATAATTATCCTACGTGCTTAAACTGAAAAAGATATTTGCCTATGTTGAAGGACTAGGAATCTAGGATATGATTGTTAGAATTAGATGACTATAGCTTGATAAACAATTATATTCTTGACATATCTGATACGTATTTTTTTTAATGTGAACTATTTCTTGTAGGTTAGGTGCTTAGTGGTAAGATCACATTATCTAGTATGTGTGCTTCATTATGTACGCCATGTTTAGTCAACCGCAAGTTGACCAAACATGTTTAGAGATTTTATGTGGGGCAACAAAGGAGTTGAGTTTAATGGTTAAGTTGCAGATTCATATGCTTCCTTTCTTTCTTTACATGTATTATGCCCTTTAGAATTAAATACCTTGATCTTTTGGGTGTGTTACATTGCTTATCTGCTTATCTGATTGGTATACATTTTTAGAGCAGTTGAAATTGTTTTATGCATGTTGCCAGATTCAGTTCCACAAAAGGCTCTGATCATTAGTAGAGTGCATTTTACCAAAGAAAGATCTGAAACGAAAGAGAATAGTGTGACAAGTAATCTGGTGCATGTTACTTTTTCGCATCATCCTCCTTTGTTTCAATCTATCTTTAGAAATTGCAGTCTATTATTAATTCTGGCCTTTTGTGGAACTAAAACTGAAAATATGCAAGAACAGGTTTTTTGTCACAGACGTTAAACATTGGGTGTCAATATTGGCAAACAAAGAATACTGTGTATTCTTCGTTTGTTAATATTGACACACGATGTTCAACATAGCTGCTTGCTCTTATCTTTCTTCTTCAGTTCCTTTTGTTACTTCAATGGACTAGCAATACGTCTGGTGCAGACCATTGTGTAAAGACTGACTAAATAGCAAAAGGGACTGGAGGGGGAGGTAAGAACTTCCAGTTATGTTGACATTTGTCTGTTATAGGTTTTAAATTGTACTAAGAACTAAGCTGTAATAGACATGTAACATCGTGTGGCAATATTGAAAATAAAGAGCGTGATGCACTTTAGAGTGCAAAGCTTTTAGCGAAACACATTTTTTTAGTTGAAATTTTCCGGTAAAAAATTACATTTTATCAACCAGAATCTTTCTACTTTAAAGTCCACCGCGTTCTTCATTTGTTAATATTGACATACGATGTTTAACATAGTTACCCATTATGAGTTCTTACTACAATTCCTTTTGTTATTTCAACAATCTAGCAATTCAGCTGGTGCATGCCTTTGCACAAAGGGTGTTGAAAAAGCTAAAGGAACTGGAGAGGACCTCAGAGGATTAACTATGTTGCTTTTTGCCTATTATAGCTATCTATAAAGTACATAACAACATTGCATCAACCATGATGTAGCATGTTAATTTGGAAATGAAATTTGTGGAGATAAGTATTTGACCACGAAAAAGAATACCTTGTATAGATGATAATGATGTGCATGTGATTTTTTTCGTGGTTGAATACTGATCTCCACCATTTGTTTGTTTATCTATTCTAGGAGTGAGTTGTTTTGGTGAGGCTTATTGAGTTGACAGAGAATCTTGAGTTGAGTGAGTTGTTTGGGTAGCAGGTCAAATTGGGTAGAGGTTGAATGCATTGAGTGATTATCAGATTGATTTGACCGATATGCTTATTATACATAGAACAATGTGTCACGATTATAAGAATTTGGCAGAAACGGGGCCTAGAAGAAACATTTTAAACATGATCATTTATTTCATCTATTTACGTTGTACTGGATTTATACCAATCAAATGGCGATGACGATTAATTGGCATGTTGGTATTTGTATAAGCATGCTCGACACAGAGTCGTATCTTGGCAGGGTACCCACAACTTCTATCCGGGTGCAGCCATGGCGGCTGTGTTGGGGCAGTCATAACAACTGCGAATCTGAGTGCTCTTCTATACCTGTGCTTCACACGGAACTATGTCTTGGCGGGGTAACTAGAACTTAAGCCTGGCTGTAGCCATGGAAGATGTCTTGAGCTGGAACATAAATCGCAGATCTGAGCCTCATTAATTGCTTGGAACAAAAAGGCGACAGTTTTCCCAATAGCCACTTTCTTAACCTTTTTACGCACTTATTTTCTTACCCTTTTTACGCATAGTAAATAGCCCACCCAGATTCTTACGCATAGTAAATAGCCCACCCAGATTCTTAGGCTGGGGAATTGGAAAACGAAAACAATCTTTGAAAACTGAACGTAATTTATCTAAACGTAATAACAAGAGTCGATCATCTATTGGCTGCAAACACTTTTCACCTAAACACACGAAATTGTGGTGTACATTTTATTTGAGGTACAAAATACACGTGCGGTATGTATGTATGTATAAGAACCTTCTTCATTGTGCTATGTAACTTATCAATCAATCACATGAAAGGTCAAGCAAAGAAAAAAAAGGGAAGAATAACCAAAAAAAGAAAAGGAAAAAAGGAAAAAGTTAAAACGGTTACAAAGGCTTAGTGTTGATTTTTTTGTTAGGATTATGGATATACGGATAAAGGTATGTAATTTTTTTTTATCTTTTTAAATAATTTGGTACTAAGTTGTGTTTTAGCTTAGTGTTGATTCTTTGTTCTGTTTCTTTCTTCGATATGCATTTCATTTGTTGATGTGAAATTTAAGATTCAGAATTGCTATAACGATTACCAACTATGTGAAAGTTGAAGGATTAAGAAAGCTCGATCACTCATATCAGCCCTTATCACCACAATTAGGAGGGGGCTTTGGTTTCGCTAGCTCACAATTATTAGTGTTATTTAGAGCATTGGGTGTGGAGAAATCATCGCTCGCCGTCGTCCTACCTTGCAGCCCGCCGTGGCTCGCCGCCACACCGACCCCCCTCGCCGTGGCTCGCCGTCGACAGCCTCTTCGTGGTGACGACGAACCAAATATCTGACAAGGTGTGGGCCCAAGTGTGAGTTTATTCATTTTAGCGTGTGTTTGTAGTGTGTGTTTGTAATTGTTGTGTGTGTTTGTATTGTGTGTTTGTTAGTGTGTGTTTGTAGTGTGTGTAAAGGGAGGAAGAAGAAGACGTTTTTCTTTTTTTTTTTTTTTTTTTTTTTTAAGTGGATAATAAAAGTTGTGGGGAATAAAAGAGCTGTGGTGAGGTTGGGAAAACAGGTAACGTTTTACATTTTTTTTTTAAATTTATAGCTTCTTTTTAAATATATTGTTTTGTATTTTTATTTTAATAAATAAATTTAGTTTATATGAAAATTTGAAAAAGAAAAAAATAAAGTGGTAGTGTTGGCCCCAAATGAAGAGGTTGAGGTTTGTTATGAGGGAGGGGGGTTTGTAGTGGTTAGTTTTGGAGGTTTGTTATGCTGATGTGGCGATGATGAAGAGCCATGGCTAACCTACCACACCTAATGCTCTTAACAAAGTTTAGAGACTTAATCACGAAAATATGATGATTTTATCGTGAAAAGAGGACAAGATAAATGATTCAATCATGCAAATGAAACGTTTTCATGTTTATAAAACTAAAAAGTATATGATAGGCCAGCTGATTTTCATGTCAAAAAAGAATTTAATATCACCAGATCACAAATTATCTATGTTGGCTACTGATATCAGATTATGGTATCTTTTTACTAATCTATTTCCAAATTTTCTTTGACTCTTCTTAAAATATCACAGATAGTTTAAAAAAGACGTGTTTCAACATCCAGGCAACTTTTTTGTTTTTGGTAAAAACTAAGTGAAACAAAAAGTATAATATCATTGCAATGACATGTAACTTTGATGGAAGGAACATATGCTTGATCTGTTATGCTCTGTTATTCCTTCTTTAATTTATACCTGCAAAATGATGTCTTAATGTGAAAAGGTTGGTAGATTATAGGGCTAATGATTAAAAAAAGTACTATACTTGCCATAGTTTCCTCTTCAAGGTAGCGAACAAAAAATTTTGTTTTTTAGTACAATTTATTACCGAATATTGTCTTTTGTAGGTAACTTTTCCCCAGCTCAACCGGTTACCGGTAACCTATGTGATAATAGTTGCCACATAGGATTCCCGCCTTCTTCCTCGTACCCAAAACACACGCCCAGCGCTTGAAACCACACTTTCCCAACTTTACCAATAATCTGTACCTTTTAATATTATTCAAGTACACTACTTTTTGATTATATAACCCCACACCACACTCAGTGATACTTCATTTTCAGACCCAAAAATAACTTCTGGAACCCTAATTTGTCCCCCACATTGAATACTTCAAATTGATTGTTGTTTTTCATAATTGTTAATGTGAAAAGGTAATTTATGCCATTTAATTATTGTTTTATTACCCCATTTGTATTAATTTATTGAAATATTGATTTTTTTAATTTTTTAGGGTTTCAAAAAATTTGGGCTTTCCTTATTTTAAGTTTTTGTTTGTTTGTATAGGTCTGATGGACAGACACGAAGACGTTGTCTTCAAAATACACCATGGTGGTGTATTTTTGTTTGATCCTCTCAGGTATGAACAAGGCCAAATAACTATGATGAATTCTTGCTCAACAAATAGGCTGATGTTTAATGAATTTTGCAACATTTTAGTTGCTAAGTTTAATGATAAAATTTGGGATTTGTTTTGTTGCCTTCCTGAGTTAGACATAGACAGTGGAGGTTTGATAATAATTGAAAGGGATTCAGATCTACAAGTAGTTTATGAACTAGCTGAAGTGCATGAGAAAGTAGAGTTGTATGTAGCCCATGAACCACAAAACTTAGCTGAGTACTACTATCATAACTTATGTTTAGAAGGTTCAGATGAAGAAGTAACTTCTGCTAGGAAAGAACATGAAATAAGAAAGAAACATGCTGGTAATATGTCTGTTGAGGAGCTCATTGCATGGGCCGAGGAAGAAGCAAAATCTCCTTATCTAAGGTCTCCATCTAAGAAGTCTAGACCACTAAGAAATGTTTGTAAGGGCAAGGTTTTGTTTACTGGTACCTATGATGAGTATGAAACAGGATTAGATTATGGCGTAATGTTAGCTGACAATGAGGTAGGTCACGAAGATCTTGTAGCTAAGTCCAATGATTTGGATAACGATGGTCAGTCTTTGCCTAAGGACTACGTAGGACTTGATAAGGTTGATGATAGGTCTAGTAATGGTGACAATGTGGATAATGTAGTTGATACGGTTGCTGATAATATTGTTGACAATGTGGTTGAAGAGCCTAGTAATGGTCAGAATGTGGTTGAAGAACCTATACCAAAACCACCCAAAGAGAAAGGGAAAATAGGCAGACCAAAAAAGGTGATACCCACAGAACAACCCTTGGTTGATGAAAGTGATATACCTGTATTTGTAAACAATAGCATTGATGAGTTTGAAATGGGTGAAACAAATAGAAATTATGTGTTCACATTTTCGGATGGGAGGGGAGTTCACACAGGCAGAAACTTTGAAACTAGGAAGAAAGGTACCTTTGGATATGTTAAGATGAGAGGTGGCAAGAGCAAGGCTGGTGGACTATTACCCACACAGAGAATAGGAAGGATGGGAGCATGGTTAGGAATGAATGTTCAAACTTCTGACACAATTGAGTCTTGTGAACCTCTTCATGCAGCACACACATCAGGTAGCATAGCATCACTTGTTTTAACACCACTGTACATGCTGCAAAAAACTTACATGATTATTATGCAGGGTCAAAGAATAGTTCAAACTAAGGTGAAAACATACCTGTGACACAGCAATCACAAGTTGTTAGGACATCCCATGAAGCTGCAGCTAGATATGGAAGAGGTGGAACATCATCCACAAGAGGTAGAATGAAAAGAAGAAGCTTCACACAGTCAAGATTTGCTTAACCAAAAGAAAGAGAAGAAACAAGAAGGGCTGCATCTGCTGAGCCACAACCCAGGCAAGAAAGAGCAAGACCACAACATGAACCTCTTCCTCTAAGAATGAAGAGTCAAAGAATTCTGCATAGGAAACTTTCTGGTCCAGTTACAGGTCCAGGATCAAGTTTGGAGAATGAAATAGTCTTGGATTAAATTCCAAGACTTTTTTAGCACATATTTTGTGAAATCTATATTTTGTGCTAAAACTTCTAAGTAGTATGATCTAAATTAAGTTTGTAAGTAGTAAGAAACTGATATAGTGCTGCACTTTATGCCACTATTGTGCCCTATTTTGTCCACTGAAGGGCCTAGATTAGTAATGTAAATAGTTGGTAGGAACCTGATATAGTGCTGCACTTGATGCCACTATATATGCTTGCTTATTTTGTCTATGGAAAGGCATATAATGGAACAGGTTGTAGTGTTCTGCTGTAACAATGTAAAGTGCTTATGCAGAAACAATTGTTATGAAAGAACACTTGTAGTTCAATGAAGCATCTTCTTTTATCAATGTTATACTTTGTAACTGTCGTGTTAATTCAAGTGATGTACAGATGTGTTAATGCAGGTAGTATAACATTACTTGGTACCACATATTACTTGTTAAATGGCACCACAAAATACAACCAAATTGAAGACATATATGAGAAAACATATTACTTGTTAAATAGCACCACAAAATACAACCAAATTTCATGCTTTCATTACCAAAAGAAAGTTACAGGTACACAACATTGCTGATTACATTACATAACCAACATACATCCTGATGAACACAACATACAACAAAATCACCTATTTCAAACCTTCTACACTTACTTTTTTAAGGATACAACAATGAGGGATACAATCAACATAATTATCAAACCAAATAGAACCAATAACAAACTGTCATGCACTTTTGCCTTGGACTTGAAACCATTCAATTCTTGGTAAATTAGTTCCAATGAAACATCTTCAGTAGTCCTATTAACTGTCATAGCACCATATTGTTTGTTCTCCTCATGTAGATTGTATAATAGGTCTTTGTAGTACTGAGAAGGTAAATCTTCATCAAGAAAACCGTACACCTCACATTTCTAAAGACCAATAACACAAATACAATTAGAAAACAAAAACATAACAAATTTTGATAAAGACTGTTAATTTTAACTTACCCGTGTGGAGCAACCCTTGAATCTTCGACCCGGATTCATGGGAGTCCATGAAACTTGCTCATAAATTGGAATCTTACAATTACAATGAGTTTTAAGACGGATTTCTTCTGGAGTATAATATCTTCGTTTGGAACGGATTGAAGAACTTGATGAATGCATAATTGAACAAAGGGGGATTTCTGCTATAGGACTTGATGGATTTAGGGTTTATGTTAATTGGGGATTTCTGGTATGGGACTTGGGAAAATAAAAGGGGGAGAGAGAAATTAAACCGATTTTATATTTATTAAAAAGAGCGTATTATGTGGCATGATGAGTGTGTAGGTTAACTTGTACACGTGGATAAAACCGGTTGAGCTGGGGAAAAGTTACCCACAAAAGACAATATTCAGTAATAAATTGTGCTAAAAAACAAAATTTTTTGTTTGCTACCCTGAAGAGGAAACTATGGCAAGTATAGTACTTTTTTTAGTCATAAGCCCTAGACTATAATACTAACCATCCGCAGATCCGCCTATTGGCATGTTAAGCATGTCTAGATTATCAAGACAGCTTATGAAATTAGAACATACTAAGATAATATCATTTCATTAACAATCAAATTTGACCTGAAAATAGTACCAAAAGAGACATGGTCAAATAGACATGTTCAGCAGAATCATAAATGACAAATCTAGTTCTTGAACTTAATATTCACACCCTAAAGTCAGCCTACTTAGTACTCAGACAACATACCAAATCCAAGACGACTATATAATACAACATCATAGTCATCTCCGAACCTTTCTTTCATCCGTTGTTCCTTGTCATTTTCAGCATGTGCCATCTCATTGTACTCCAACTGAGTCTCCATCAACTTTTTATAAGCAGCATCATACTCATTTCTTCGTTCAACTAGCCTTTCATTGACTAGTTGTAACGATTCAACCAAATCAGTCTTTTCTTGTTGCAGAGGGTCTTTTCCAAATTTAAGTGTCTTCACCATGTCTAGCCTTTTGTGGGCCCATGAGAGATCAAAATTAACTGTATCAAAATCATGGAGTGCTTCTGACAGGCTAGTAATACCGTCTTCAGTGAGTGAGTCCACAGATGTTTCTATAAAACGGGTGATGACCTCGTGAAATAGTTTAAGAATTGGCAACCAAATTCTTTCAGACCTAAATTTGACGTTTTCGAATGTGTCGGAGTAATGGTGCTCGACAGATTGAAGTAGATTTTTTACTTCCATTCCCACTTTGAGACCCTGCCACAATCCGCTTGTTTCATCACACGTCTTCTTCTCAGAATCTTGATCCTTACCATCGTTCTCATTTTCACTTAACCAACCATTGGTTTGATTGCAGATATTCAGATCGTCATCTGTACCAAGTGCAATGTGTGATCCACTACTCAAGCATGTTTTGCAATTACAAGTGTTGCAACAAACAGGGCAAGCCTTAACAAACTGCTCCTCGGAGACATTAGGATACCTGTGTCAAAGACAAAACATACTATGTAAAAACTGTAACAGAATATCAGTAATAATAGATTCAAAACAAAACGATCACACTGTTAATATTTGTTGCTGTTGTTATAAATGTTACTTAAAGTACTAATTTTGAGTCATTGTGCTCTTCATTATGACAAGCAACCAAAGATGCAAGTTATGCAACGATATTAGTGTCGATGATACGAAGCAAGGGACAAATCTAAGATATCAAACACAACCTTTTACAACACCCGTTATATTATTTTTCCTGAAATTATTTTGGTATGGAGACCGCATTTAGGAAAAGCAACAAGCTTGATTGTTTGGGATAGAACCTACATTGTTTCATTTGCATCTCTTACTAGTGTAGCAACGGAGATGCTTATGTGTAATACTTAATTACTCCGTAATACTCTTGGATTGTTTATACGCTCAATTGAATACATAATACCCTACAAAGTCTTCCCCAAATCACAAATTAAGTCGAATGGAAAGCATAAGTGCATAACCAACTACTAAATGGAAAGCGTGCTACCAACATGTCAACCTGGCTGATCATTGAACCTGAACAAACTCATTATTAAAACATCATTTTTTGGAGGAATAAGCTAAGAAGCTGAAACCCCTAATCGACTTTTCTAAATTTCCATAAGCCCATAGAATAAGCTAAACCAAACACCCCCTTTATCTCTACATCTAATCCTCTTTGAGAAATTACAACCTTACTCAAGATTCAAGAATGTAGGGGTAATGTAAGAGCATTTTTCGACATCTCGAATGTTTGTTTGCTGCAATATGTATAAAATGAAAACGAGCAAGTTCCAAAAAGAAAAAATTAGTACTCACCATGTATTGATGCAGGTGACACAATATTTGGTCGACCGACATTTATTGCACCTAACGACATGATCTGTCTCACTCGGATGCCTACATTGATGGCAAGTATACGATTTTCGCCCCTCAGCTTCATTTCCAACCTAACAAAAAAAAATCACACCACCAGCATAAAAACATGAAGAGACATTACTAACTTATGTATACCAAAAGAAAAAAAATCAGCTTATTATTTTTTTTCCAAAAAAGGAAAACTCATAAACCTTTGAAATAAGCTTATCTCTAAACACATTCAACAACCATTTAAAAAAATTTCAACCCACAACAAGACTGACCAAACACCAACTTAACAACATGGTACAGATCTGTACTTACATTGATGTCATGTTCTTTGGGGCTAAGATTTTGATTTTCAACACATGTCTTTCTTTTTTTACTTGAATCCATGTTGTGAACACCTTGTGGTTTCTTGATCACTAGCTAGATAACTTTATTTTTTGGTGTTGATAATGTTATTTTTTTAACTCTTATTTTATGGAATATGTTTTTAAAGTGTTGTTACTTTGTGTGATCAATGTGTGTGACCAGTGTGTAATGCAGAAGCAGGTGCAAAAATAGAACTAAACCGTCTGTTAACATTATGGTATCAGAGTTAGAATTTTCTATATTTGTACTTTTGAAAGTGATAGGGTCTTTTAACGGGCGTTAGATCACATGAGATAAACCTTTTCATCTAATCTCGCCCAATAAATAAGCCCATTACATATTTTGTTAGTGTACATTTATACATGCTTTCAACATCAATAAAATTAATATATTGCGACGACGGATACTTACGAGGAATTCTGTTTTTCTCGATTATATATTTTCTCTTCTTTTATGCAAATCTCTTGCGCATGCACTCTAATGTAGAGCAATTTCACTAATAATATAATTATTGAAAATACTATAAATTAAAAGATTGACCAGCCAAACCTTAATTTATGTATGTTGTGTTAAAACAAGTACCCGTACATTACAGTGGCGGATATCTTTGATTAAAATTTAGGCGCTAAAAAAATAACAATGACTAACTAATTAACCGGATGAAAGAAAATGATCTCGGACCGACCCAGTTCACTCGTTTTTACCTGTTCCGAATGGTCATCTCCGTTTCGCTTTTGAACGGATTTAATTGGTTAACCGAACCGATACCGACTCCGGATTCCGATTGAACCCGTTGATCCGGTACGGTTTTCAAAATCATATGTACCATCAATTTGTTAGCATATAAATTATATAAAGCTTTGTGTGTTTTATTAGTTTGTACAATATGTATAAATAACATGTACTTTTTATTTTAAGGTGTTTTTAAAATAACATTAATTAATGTGTTTAAGTGCATTTAATATTGTATGTATTAGGGTGGTGGCAACCGGCTTAGGCATGGAATCGGCATGCAACATGCCGATCGGGTTCCCCATTGCCTCCTATTCGGCATCCATCGGTGTGGTAGGAGATTGAAGATTTTCGGCAATCTTTGCCGATTCTACATCCAAAGGAACTAGCCGTTTTGCTAGTCAACATTACCGTTAGTTAGCATTAAAAAAAAAAAAAATCCTTTTTTCTTTTTACATATTTAAACACTCATTTAACATTATTTCACACACAAAAACATCTCTATTTTTACTCAAACAAAAACATTTCTATTTCACAAACAAAATGGATTCATCTTCATCTTCATCTTCATCTTCTTCATCCGAGGACGAGTTAGATTTTCTATCCGACTCTTCTGAGGACATGTTTTCCACCGGTTCTACCATAGAAACCTATTTAGCCGGGTGCGATGCCATTGAAGACACGGCAAGCTCAACCCGAAGACATGTACCCGTTTTCGTGAAAAAGCTCTAGAAACTCTAATGAATAAAATATTATGGTTTTATTAAATTGTTAAAAAAGAAAAAAAAATGTATGAGTTAGGCATGGTTGCCACTAAAAATCTATTGTTAGGTATGAGATGAGATGAAAGGATATTATTGGTGGGTGATTAGGCATGAAAAAATAGCTTAGGCATGGTTGCCACCACCCTTATGGGCATGTTTGGCGCAATGGGCTGGGGCTGAAGCTTGGTTTAGGGCTGGGGCTTGGGTTGGGGCTGGGGCTTTTATCATAATCCGAAGGTGAAATTTGTATTTTTGTAAACTTGTTTGGCAAATGGGCTTAAGCTTAGGCTTATTATTGCAAAATTACTGTAAGGATTTAGTAAATCCAGTTATTAAAGAGTCGGTCACCTCAAGTATATGTAATCGTTAGAAAGCTCGTAGTCGTAGATTAGTTAATGTTTAGTAGTATTTAGTTAAGTAACACCGTGGAGGACGGACGGGTCTTTACCCACTGTATGCCTGATCCACAGCCCCGTAGGTGGCGTTTTATGTAAGAACTATAAATACTCTCTACCTCCCAAGGTAGAGAGTTGGAGCTCATAATAAGATTTTTCTTTCTCTCACTAAAGTTCCCAACATCTAACTTTCTCTCTCTAAAACCTCTTGTATACGCCTCTTTGAACATTGGTTTTGTGTGTTTGTGAAATCCAATATGTTACAAATGGTATCAAGAGCCATGGTTTGATCATCTCTTACATATCCTTGGATTTCTAGTGGTTTTTAGATGGTTTTTGAGTTTGAAAAAGTTTAGTGGTTTTTGCATCATTTGGTTCATTTCTAGTGTTAAAGTTTGAATTTTGGGTGTACTTTTGTGTTTAGAATCATTGTATGTGCTTGGGTTTTGATTTGGTAAGCTTGAATCACTGTGGTTGAGCTTGTTTTGGATTGAAAAGTGTGTTTTTGAAGTTTTTCTTGGTAGCGACTTGGTTCTCGTAGTGAATTTCATTATAGCGACTTGCTTCAGAAAAAGGTAGCGAGTTGTAGTGCTTTTTGGTAGCGACTTGGTCCTAGCGACTTGTCTATTGAGACAAGCCGACAAATAGTACAAGTTAGTGGATTCTCCACTACGGCTAGCGACTTGGTGAGGTTAGCGACTTGCTTCAGAAATTGTTAGCGAGTTGTAGTGTAAATTGTTAGCGACTTGGATCTTAGTGAGTTGTTCTTTAGCAACTTAACTGTGTCTAGCGACTTGGTGCTTAGCGACTTGGTGTTAGCGACTTGGACCTTAGCGAGTTGCTCTTTAGCGACTTGACTGTGTAGCGACTTGGTGCACTAGCGACTTGTGACTTAGCGACTTGGTGATTAGCGACTTGGTTCAAGAATTCGTAGCGACTTGGTTGATTTTTGTTTGTAATACGGTTTTCTCTTGATTTAGTAAAATCCCGTGAAAGAATCTATTTCCCGGTTTAATCATAGAGTTATAAAATCCCGTGTAATTTGTTAACATGTCTACCAACGTACCTACAATTATCTCCACTGTTGCTAAGGATGTTCAAGCAGCTGGTTCATATACTCGTCCACCTATGCTTGACAGAACTGACTACGACTCAGGCTCAACGAATCAGATTGTACTGTCTTGGAAAGGAAAATGGGGTCAACATTCTCAAATCCATTGATGAAGGACCTTATCAGATTGAGACTACAAGAGACTTAATTGATACAGCTGCAGATGGAACAATGATCTATGGATTAGACAGACCAAAGACGTATGATGAGCTCAATGATAAGGAGAAAAAGAGATTTGATGCTGACATCAGGGCTTCTAACATTATACTTCAGGGTCTTCCAAAAGATATCTACAAGCTTATCAATCACAACACTGAAGCCAAGGCAATTTGGGATAATGTCAAGATGCTTCTCTCAGGGTCTGAATTAACAAAGGAAGACAGAGAATCACAACTGTATGATGAGTTTGAGCACTTCAAGATGAAACCAGATGAGAGTGTCTATGAGTACTACGTGAGATTCCATAAGCTTGTGAATGACATGAGGAACATCAAAATGACCATGCCAAACATTCAGCTGAACTCAAAGTTTGTGAACAACATGAATCCCGAATGGCACAAATTTGTCACCGCTGTGAAGCTAACCAAAGGATTGAAGAATACAAACTATGAGCAACTGTATGCCTTTCTTCTTCAGAATGAGAGACATGCTATGTTTGAAAAAAGGATTCTTGAACAGTTCATAAACCAAACAGGGAGAAACAAGTTCATCAAATGAATCTACATCATTTTACACCAATGTTGGAATTACCACCAAAGCTTCTCAAGTTATACCCACGGGTAACGGAAATCACAAACTCATTCCCGATCCAAGTTTCAAGCAACCTGATGCAAATGCAGTCATGGAACACTTTATCAATCAACTGGCTCTTATGGTTAAACAAAACTTAACCTTCACTCCACATACTAACCGTCTTCACACTAGCAATGAAATCAGGACTGCATCCAATCTACACAATCATGCTTTGGTCAAAGATGGAAAGCTTACGGTGCAACCAGCTCAAGAAAGACAATATGAACAAAGAAGAGGTGGAGTAGGAGGAGGGTATGTGGCAAATCAGAATAGAGGAAGGAATGGTAATCAGGGACAAGCAATGCCAATTAAGTGTTACAACTGTGGTGGTGATGGACACATAGCACGGAACTGCACTTCTCCAAAACGTCCTCAAAATGCAGAGTACTTCAAAGACAAGATGTTACTTGTTCAAGCTCAGGATAATGGAGCTATGTTGAATGAAGAGGAGCTGTTGTTTCTTGCTGAGGGCAATGCCAAGACATATGATGCAGATGTGGATGAGCAGCCAATTCAGGAGATAGGTCATAATCATCAGAATGCCTTTCAAGTTGCAGACTGTGATGCATACGACTCTGACGTCGATGATGAACCTACTGCACAGACAATCTTCATGGCTAGCATTTCTCCAATGGTCTCTCCAAAGGTCTCATCATCACATCAAGCTGGTCCATCCAAAGAATCAATCATCTCAGAGGTATTAAAACTATACGATGATGTTGATGAGCAAAAGATACATGACAAAGTACAATCAACTGAAACTTTTGAGTCAGATATTGAAAATATGGGTAATATCAATGTTGTCCCATATGATCAATATGTGAAACAAAGTGAAAGTGAGACTGTACCAAGTGATACATCTTCTGCAGTCAATTATGACTATGTTTTTGATGAATACACTGCATGTGCCCCTGATGATTCTGTTATCTCTGAACTGAATGCCTATAAAGAACAAGTAGCTATTTATGAACAACGTGCTAAGTTTGAGTTAACCACCCGTGAGCAGGAAATGGATGACCAATTGCATACAACTATTAGAAAAAGTAAGTTTAGAGAAGAAGTATTAAAACAAGAGTTAAACTCCTTACAAGAAAAGCTTTCTAAAACTGCTAAGCAAAAACAAGAACTTCAAGAAAATATTAAAATGCTTAAGCAAGAATTCAGTGTTAAGGAATCAAAACTTTTGAATGATTTTTCTAATCTAAAAACCTTGAAAAACAAGCTTGAAAATTGTTAGGTCACTAGTTTTACAAACAAAAGTAATATAGAAAGAGATAAGGCGATTGAACAAGAACCAAACACACACACACGATAATATAACACGGTTATGCGTAGAGGTGAATGAAAGGAAATAACTTGAACAACCAACCTTCAAATGAAGGTTTACATAAGGTATTTATAGGAATAAAGCTAGGGCAACACTCCTAGTTTCCATCCTTTCTTTAATGGGCTTGGGCCTAAGCTCATGGGCCTTCTACATAAGCTTAAGGCTAATAACAAACATAAAGTCCATTATAAGCTACTAATTACATAATAATGACTAACACTTGAATTATAGTTTAGGAGTGATTCCAACAATCTCCCCCTCAAGTGTTAGTGATGAACGGTGAAGGCGTTGATGTAATAGTAGCTCTGACGTCTTCTGACATTCTTCTTTCTTGTGAGAAGAATTGCCTTGATTCGAACAATCTCCCCAGTGTAGAGAAATTATCTTCTTTGAACGGTTATGCTTTGACGTCATCTTTAACTTTGTTCTTTGATCATTGTTCTTTGTGATGGAAGTGATAGTATGTTGTTGTCTGCATCAAGTCTGCCTCAGGTCTGCTTCGCTGCTACAGTGTCTCCACGTCATTCTTCAACATGCTCACACGCTCTTTGACGTTGGAATTCAGTACTGATGAAATTCTTTAAGTCTTTAACTTTGTAGATTCTTTGATTTGACGAAGAATCATTCTGACTGTTGTGTTGCTTTTGGATAGAACTTCCATTGGTGATGATGTTGGCGTGAGCATGAGAAGAATCTGCACGATCATCCCGCTCCGGAGCTTCCATAAGAAGAAAACATTTCAAACGGTTAGTAATAAGCGGTTTCCGGCACTTACAAGTTTGAACTTCGAGAGTGTTAACAACATAGTGTGAAAACACAACTCTAATTCTTACAAAGGCCGTTCCTGAACTGGAGTCCCACAAGTGAGATAACGTGATGTACCGAAGTACACCTACAGTTCAGATGAGTCGCTGAGGTACACCGAAGCATCACCTCACGACTGTAGACCGTTTGAGACACACTAAGCGTAATCCACGGGGAGTTACCGAAGTGACCTGCTGTCAGGGCTGTTTGATGTTGACCCTGGCAGGAGTATCTGTGGAAACGTAGAGGGGGGGTGAATACGTTACCGTTTAAAAACTTTAGATCTTTAGTATCAAATCGCTTATGAGGTTTGTTATAATATGAAAGTACCAATTATTGTTTGTGACTAATATAAAGCATGGTAAACCAAGTTGTCACACAATCATGAACATCAAACCACATCACAAACAATAGTATAATGCAAGTATAAAAGTAAAGAGATAAAGAAAGGAAAGTGCAAACCGAACACGAGGATTTATAGTGGTTCGGTCACGGATCTCCTTTCCGCCCTACTCCACTCCCCGAGTACCCAACTCGAGAGTTACTTCACTAAATCAACAAGCTCCCTTCTCGGCGGAGAAAACCTTACAATCGTCGCTTACACTTTTTCCGGTACAAAGCTAAATACCGGGTTCTAGTTCGAGGTAGAACCAACCTAACGTCGCCTATACAATATTTCCGACACTAAGCTAGATGTCGAGTTCTTTTACAAGGGTACAACCACTCCCAATATGTTTTATGGCCCAACATAATAAACCTTGTGTTTTATGGCACAAACACATAAACCATCTAATCTAGTTTGGTGAAAGTGTTGTTATGATGCAATGATGTTTACACTAATGATCCATGACACAAATGTCTAATGGATATGAATAACTACTTCTAAATGAACTTCCATTGATAGGAAGCCTTCATGATGAAGATCACAAGTTCCCTAAACTTCTTGTGATAGATCTGCAACTTGTGGTGAGTGGGGATGGCTAGATCTCCAAGATTTCCTTGGTTGATCAAAGAGTATGCTTACAACAAAGATGAATGTTAGAAGCATTATGATCATGATCATTAGGGTGTTTAATGTGTGTTACTATATTGTTAATGATTGATCTAAATGTATGCAAGAAGGTGGAGAAGATGTGCTTTGAAGTGGTGAAGAAATGGGAAAACAATGGGCTTCTATTTATAGCCAAAAGTGGACAGGAGCGTCCACGGACCAAGGAGCCCTTTAAAGGGTTCCGCCCTTTATAGAAAAGGGTTCCGTGGGTGCCTGACAGAAAAGCTAAAAAATCTTTCTTCAAATCTTTACAAGATATTACCAAATCTTACTAAGATCACATTTGATATATTGTGTGTCAATCTAACCAAAATATTCAAGTGATCTTCCAAGGATTTCAAATATGATGCATGACATGATGTAACATGTATTTCCATTTTTAGATTAAAAAGTTTATCAAGGTAAACTTGTAAAATGTATTATGTAACTAGTTAATAAAATGTCTAGTTACCTTTTGTAAAAGAGTGCTTGTCAAAATAAAATATATTTTGTCAAGTGTAAGTAAACTTTAGTATTTGTATGAAATACTTGTGAATGCAAAATGTAAAATGAGGTTCGAAGTAGAATGGTTAACCTATTAAAATACCTAGTGACTCTAAACGTATTTTAAACATTCTAAATGATTTGTTAATGGGTTTGATCATAATGCCACATAACAAACATGTACGAACCTGTGTTGTAACATACGAGGACTTGAGACATCGAGAGGTGTTGAATGTATGTTGAGACAACGTGTGATTACAAGTAACTTGTACATTTTATGTTATGTATTACAAGTTACATATTTGTCATCAATCAAAACAACGAGACTGTATAGATTAAATATCGTAATATTTGCACTAACAATCTCCCCCTTTTTGATGATGACAAATATATGTAAACGTAATAGAAAGTAAAATGTAAAAAGTTACTTGTATCCTTACTACCTTTACATTACCTTCTCCGTTTACACTCTTCTCCCCCTTTTGTCGAAACAAAAAGGGCGTGTCCTTGGAGTTTAACTTTATTTCTCCCAAAAAAGGCGAGCTTGCATCATCTCTAGTGAAGTTAAATCGTCCAGTTCAATCCGTCCCTTGTTTGGTAGCGGATCCATGGATCAAATAAAGAAGCTTAACCTACATCAAGGTTAGTTTTATGCAACAAAAATTATGAGAAATATATGAAAAAGAAAAATGCATAGCAATGTTAGCCTATTTTCTCCACTTTTTATCGAAGCACAAATGCTTGTATGAAAAAGTGAGAATGATGCTAGATGCGTGTATGCTCCCCCTTGACGGTTGCTCCCCCTTGTTTGAGGCGTCAGGGTATGATTAAAAACCTATAAAACAAATATTAGTGCAAGACTATATTCGTCATTGGACGAGTGAGTGATATACAGCAAAGTGTGTATAAGATGCATTCAGTAAATTCTTGACGGAAGCTCCCCTTGCTCTAGGGCGTCAAGATGAACCTTCAAAATAAATATTAGTATAATAGAAGCTTTGTCTTAAGACAAATATGTCATATACAACCAAGTGTATAGACGATGCAATATGAGTGCTTAAATGATATTCCTCCTTGTTCTAGGGTGTCAAGAAGCACCTAAAATAAGAAAAATAATTGATGCAAACTTCATCCTTAGATGAGTAAGTTATATACAATCGAGTGTATATGATGATGAACCTACAATGAAAAACATTAGTGCAATATATTTCATCTTTTTCACAAATAAAAATAAGATGTATATATGTGATAAATGATATAATCAAAGATCTCATGAAATGTAGTCTCCTAATTACAATCATAAGAAAAGTGAGAATATAATATGATAAAAGCCTACAAAATAGTTCCTAGAAAGAAGATATGAAGTCTTCCACCGGGTGTGCCACTAGTGGTGCTAGTGTTGGTGTCGGTTTACTAGTAGGATTCATGTGGTGATGGTAGATGACTTGACATTTACAAAAGCAAGTTTTCGCTAATCCATGGTGGTGATGATTAGTGAAAGTGGTGATGGAAGGTGGTGGTGATTAGGTAGGAAGCTATTAAGGAGTTAGAAACTCGTATGTATAGCAAATATAAAAATATGGACTCATGCAATCCTTTCGTCATGTCAAGTGACCAAAGCTAAGAAGAAAAAAATGTGAATGGACATTGCATTTCAATGATGCATAAGGATTATGATTTGAATGATTTATTGATGCTAACAATCTACTGTTTTGAGCAAGTTCTCATATGCTTCAACCCAAGAGTAATCAATAATGCGTTCTATCTAAGAATATTATAATGAAGATACCAAAAGATATGAAGATAAATTCGTTCATTGATTGACACGAATTATAAAAATGACCTATTCTAGGTGAAAATGGGAAAGGTAGTATTAGCATGGTTTTGACCGACATGGATGATTATCACTTTGAAAAGAAGTGAAGAAAATATGGAAAATACTAATAATGAGTACCTATATGAGGATGAGAATTACATCATATGAGTGAGAGTTGGATGGACCAACGTGTTGGAGATGGCTGTTTTAATTAATATATCGTTTGCACTGACAAGGACATGCATGATAAGCGAGAAAAGGATAAGATCCTATGATGGTGTTCTAGATAGTGAAGTTGTAAGGTGCTAGTTTAAGGAAAATCCTATATGTGGAGATGAAGAC
This sequence comes from Chrysanthemum seticuspe, assembly GCA_019973895.1. NCBI lineage: Eukaryota > Viridiplantae > Streptophyta > Magnoliopsida > Asterales > Asteraceae > Chrysanthemum > Chrysanthemum seticuspe. Next base: position 219,645,026 of record BPTQ01000001.1, on the reverse strand, counting down.
GTTTTGTAAAAACACATGATGCGTTTTTCACTTGATGAGGTATTGGTGCGAAAAAGGTTGAACTAGTTGTGGTTTCATGAACCGGTTTTAGCTAAGTGGTGTTTTCCTATGTGTTGGTATTGTAGAGTCTAAGAGACATAAAATTTGACAAAAGACAATTATGTGAATGAATTTCTCTCCCCCTTAATTGGTGGACATCCAACATAATGTGTAATGTATCAAATAAGGAATGACAACAAAGTGTTTAGGAGGTTATTCGGGCTAACGAAAGAGATGAGCTTAGTGATGTTTTTCTGGATGATGGTTAGCATACAATGAACTTCATTCTTAAAGTCACGTACCTCTTCTCGATTAATACGAGATGATCGTATGATGAGGCATGTGGTTTTCTAATAGGAAGTGAAGAGGATTAGAGTATTGTTATAACTAAATAATGATGAAGGTGATTTTTGGAAAGCGGAAGCAAAAATGAGATTTGGAAAGAGGTCGGTTGAAAGACAAAAATGCAGCCAACCCTCTAGAACTTAATTCTATATGCTTTTAAACTATATGCAAGTGTAGGGGTCCCATAAAGCATAGTACTAATCTACGTAGCAATAAACGGGATTATACAAAATGAGCATATAAAAGTTAGAACCAAGTGAGATAACAAATAATTTGTTATCAACCTACAAAACAAATTTGTTAGTGACAAAAGATGTTAACATGATAGAAATCAAGTGATAACATATTATATAAGCAAAAAACAACACATTGCACTTAGTAGACAAGAAATCACCGCACAAGATAGCATCAAAACAATCATATTATGCAAGAATGCGATTTTATTCAAGACATTTCATTATGAGATTGTTTTGTCGTTAGACTTAGCCACTTAAGCATACTTGGATATACAATAATCTATGTGATTAATTTGTAAGATAAAAAGCTTCTAAAAGTTTGTCATACCAAAAGCACTTTGACAGATTATATGTGCACACGTAGCAAACAAATAGTGTGACAAGAAGCAAAAGAAACAAAATGAAAGATTCATGCAAGCCATGTTTAAGACATAACAATTTAGAGCATGTATCATTTGGATCGTACTACACATAGATGTAATGAATGCCAACTAATAGCTTTCAAACACAAATATATCATATCAAAATTATCACGTATCAAAATGGCATATTATGAGTTCATAATTAACATGTGAATCATGCTAAAAATAATTCAAAAGTAAGTATCATGCAAATAAAGTTTAGGTTTAAACGTTTAGTAGCATGAAACAAGAATACAAGCATTATGAAGATAAAACCGTTCTAAGGTTTACACATTTGACTAGTTATCAAACACTAAGATAATGTCAAGTCAACTTATCGTATTAAACAAGAACATGTAGTCAACACATGTAAGTGCAATGCAAGTGGTTTTACTAAGGTTTACACATTTGACTAGTTATCAAACACTAAGATAATGTCAAATCCACTTATCGTATCAAACAAGAACATGTAATCAACACATGTAAGTGCAATGCAAGTGGTTTTAAAAGAAAATTCATATATACTACTTGTTTGATTAGTATTCCTAAGGCGAGGCAAACTATCAATGTTTTAACACTTACTTTAGGCAAGTATAGGAATACAGATTTTTCAAGTTGGAGAATGAATATGAGACTATTACTAGCGGTGCTCAATTAAGGCTAAACACGACCATTTTTACGGGTGATTCCACATACCCAACTTCTCTCCAGGAAGCAGTTCAACCGTTAGGTCAAATTGAGTTTCTAGTGCAATAGGTTCTCCAGTAGTCATTCTCATGTTAGAAAGATGGGAACTCCTACTTTTGCATATTAAAGTGCATAAAAGATGATAGTTTACCAATACTTGGCTTAATGTGAATTAACTAATATGCAATATAACTAAGGTGATGAAGACGTCATGTTATACACATGAATTTTAACAATGGTGTGTTTAATAAACAATGTGTTTTAATCTTGTGTTTAGAATCTAAAGTTGTTCGAATTACACAGCTAATTGTATGATCTAATGGATGACATCTTTTATGTTGAGTTGAAGTGTGAATTGATCATCTAAGACTAGAGAATATGTTAAACTAAGAACGTTCTCAAGAAAGCTCTTTGGTATTGATCTGTGCTAAACAGTCAAGTCTAAACAGACTTAAAACAGCTGAAGCACAAATGCAATGAAGTCCTGGAGAATACAGTGGATTCCCGGGTCGTTAAGTCCCACGGAGACTCAATGGTGTGTAAAACACTTGATCAGACGGTAGAATGATCACTAATGATAGCGATCAGGAAGGATTTGGAATTGAATATTACACTACTGAAAAAGTTTATAAATAACAGCGACTTAAATGCAAATTAAGAAAATTAAAAAGTTAAAATTTATTAAATAAACGCTATCACTATATTTAAAGTGATGAACGTTTAAAACTTAAAACGTACGTTTAAATAAAAATAACGTAAACGTACAAATAAAAACGTGAAACTTACACAATATAAATCCTAAAAATATGAAAAATACATTTTTACAATCCTAATGATAAAAGAAAATATTTAGAAAAAGAAAATTATTTTTATTACTATTTATGTAATTATTATTAATTAAAAACTAATTTAACTATTTAATAAATACTCTAAAATAAAAGAAAATATGAAATAAGATTAGAAAAATAAAATTAAGACTTAGAAAAATCTAAAATATGATAAAACTAATTTTAAAACTAAAAATATATTTTTTAGACTTTTTATGTATTTATTACTAATTTAAAACTATTTAAAACTAATTAAAATGCTAAAAAATACTTTTTAAACTAAGAAAATTATGGAAAAATACTTTTTATTACTTTTATATTTATCTTAACCCTAGAAAATAGAAAACATATTTTTTTAAGCTTTTTCTAATTTATTTGTATTAAAAGCTATTTAAAAAGGATTAAAAACTAATTTAAATTAAGAAAAATAGCAAATCAACTCAGAAAAATCTGAAAATTACAGGAAAAATCTAAAATTATATAAGGAATAAAGGAAAAATAGAAAAACAAGGTGCTATGTGTGAGAAATAGGAACTGAAGTGGAAGAGCTTATGAAATAAGCACTTCCAATAAGCAAATGAAGCACCTCAAGCACCAGACTGAAATGGAAGCTACAATAAGCTAAAAAGGACCAAATGAAACAATAATAAACAAGCTATAACCTCTGATAAGCTAGTTGCAATGATTTGATGAACTGAGATTATGGCAGAAAACAGTGACAAGGGACTAACTTTAAGCTTATGCACAAGCTCAAAAATAAGCTCAAACTTAAAACTACCAATTGGAACCTACAACAGACCTGGGTGAGATCAATTGTACCAAAAATTAGGGTATGATAAGCTCTTATGAGCTCTGTGGAAGGGTTGCTAATGACTGAGAAAACTCAGCTTATGCTGAGTTTCTAAACAGGGCATCTCAGACCCCAAAGATGAGCTTGTTTGAGCTTATAGAAAAAATTACAAAAATATACTAAAATAACCATAAGAAAGTAGACCAACAGAGGTTTTTAAAACTACAAATTTCACAAAATAAGACCCAAAAATGAATCCTAGAAAATTCCTTGCAGTTGGCTGAAAAACAGGTTTTTCCACTTTTTGACTTTTTGACAAAACTAAAAGTTTGACCAAATTGAGTTTTGATCTTGATTTTCTCAACTGAAATTGATATTATATGATGTATTAAGACTACTGCAAGCTAGATTAATCATTTCTAAACACAAAATAAGATGTTGCAATTCCAAAATTCTCAACAGTGGACAGTGATATGGTTTTAAGCACAATTTTGACTTTTGTGGTTTAGCAGACCAAACTATGACTGATAAAGACTTAAATGAGCTAAACAATCATGACTAAACAAATCTTAACAACTGCAAGACCCTTTAAGGCAGATTTGCTAATGAATCCAAACACTCCTTTATTACCACTGTTAGCAAACAAAAACTAATCCAAATATTGAACAGGCATAAAGCATGATCAAACTAACTTTAACTATTCTAAATTCTACTATTAAGACAGATTTTAACAGATTAGGAGTACAAATACATAGATAAGCAAGAAATGCAAAAATGGCTTAAAAATGAAAAGTTGAAAATCTTACTCACATGAGTCCACTGCTATTGCATGCTAAACCAAACCCAAACCTACTCTATGCTAGTCTAATCCAACCCATGTCCAAGTCTGCAACAACCCAAGATCCAATTTCCCTCTTCTTTTGACTTTTGTTGACCACAAGTAAAAATGCTTAGAACTGCTTCCCAAGCTTATCAAAAGCTTTAATAGGCTTGAATAAGCATGATTGATTTAAGATAAACTACTTGAGAGCTTTAATACATTGGTTTGAAATTAAAATTTGTAACAGTGTAGGTAAAACTTGAAAATGAAATGAAACTTGGAATTAGGAATGAAACTTGATTACAAACTCTTAATTAGCTTAAATCCAATACATAGAAACTGATATTACATCACTTACTTTAAACTAAAACATTAATTAAAAAAAACGACATTTAAGAAAATTTGAAACTACTATCTACTACTTCAACTGCTTCTACCTTCCTCTCTTTTATATCCATTCTCTTTCTCTTTCATCTTTGACTAAATCCCATCAAATTCCAGAGCCAATGGGTGACTTTTGTGACTTTTGGCCAAATTGTCAATTTTGGCGGGAAAGGGTTGTTTGGCAGTTTAGGTTGAGTGAAGGGTGGAAGGAGGTAATTAATGTTATTTGGATGTAGTGGACGAGGGGGGAACAAGGTGTGAGCTGGGGGGATGGAGAAAGAGTGTTGCAGAGGTGAAACAGGCATCAAGTGGAAGAGAAGGAGGTGTTGGCGCGTTTTGTTTGGTTTGACCAGTATTTGACTGGTTAGTATTAATAAAGAGGGGTTCAAAATGGCTTAATGACAGGGGTCCAAGGTTTGACAAGGTCCAAAAAATGGTTTAAAGGGTTTATAACTATAGGGACCTAAAGTGTAAATCCTGAAAGTTCAAGGACCTAGGCTGCCAATCTTGCAAAGTTTCTTCCAAGGACTAAAAGTGACAACCTTCAAAAGTATAAGGACTAAAACTGCCATTTTGCAATTTTCCAGGGGCCAATTCTGCCAATTTTCAAACTTGGAGGACCATTTTTGTAATTTTCTCAAACTTTTGATATTTTTCACCAAAGGACTAAATTTGACAAGTTATGATTTTAAGAGGACCTTTGGTGACTTTACTTTTGAAATTATGTGCTCAGGGACTGTTTTTGACAACTTTTGAAACTTGGGGGACTAAAACTGCAATTTTTGCAAATTTGATATGTTTTTCATCTGATTTTGATATTTTTGCATTTAAAACACATAAAACACTGATTTGTGATATTTTTATCATTTTGATGCATTTTTGAGTGTTTTCAGATGATTTTGCAGTTTATATTGTACAAAAATGATGAGTATTTACACACTCATCAGGTATTTTATTTAACAATAATCTAAGTGAGGTTACCAACTTCAATAGATCTTGTGTATGCTCTAAAGATGTGTAGTTTTAACCTTGGATGTGCACTCGGTTTGAGCAAGGTTACGTTATGATGTACGCTTGAAAGGAAATAGATACAAATAGTATCTTTCAACAAATGAGATTATCCCATGGGATAAAGTTATCATGCTTATGAAAACAAGTATGACAAGATGAATTGGATATGCTAGTTCATAGAACTTGTAGATGTTTGTTTCAAGATCATTTAGCCAATGAAATCTCTTGTAACACAACTATTTATGTCGCAAGAATGATGCATAGGATATACAATATCCTTTTAACAAGATAAAATCTTAACGCATGAATCTTAGTCATAATGTTCTTCAAAACATCATGTTTTCCTAAATGAAGATATGAAGCCAAAGTGTTTGAATCGGATAGTCCCATCTAAATAAACTTGGTCTCAAGATTATATTCACTAGATGATGACAAGAGGAATTCACTCGAGTTTCTTATGTATACTCCTCAAAAGTCATTGTTGCTTGGGGTGTATGATGTTGGCTTTGAGATTGCATTTTAACATATGTTGTTAAAATATTGATTTGAGGTTTAACGAAATTTATGCAGAAGTTTAACGACGAAGTATTACTAATACTTTGATAATTTGTGAAGGTAGTACTACTTATACCTAGTGGAAATTGACAACAATTACCAAGAGCACCATGCTTATTTGATAGTTGAGGTTCTAGCCATAATGAATTATCTAAGTCCTTATATGTTGGAAAGGATGTTTGAGTTTGTTCAAACGTGCATTTGATTCAGTACAAGTGTTGGACACAAGGGCTTTTTAAGCAATACACTCAACGAATTCAAATGATGGTAAGGATGGTGGATTGGTTGATCTAGGTGGTAGGTCTTCTAGTGTCTAAATAAGGATGTGGTGATGTAGGGGTTTGTTGTGCTATGGGCTTAGGTTGAATATTTGTCCATAGATGTTGAACACAAAAAATACGGATACTAATTCTTATGGTTCATTGGTTGCTACAACTAGTGGGTGAAGTGCTTGAAGTTTTGGTTATGTTTATAAAGCTTAGGGGTTGAGGTATAGGTTCACCTTGAAAGGGCACGTTTGATTTAAAGTATACTCTTGGAAGTTCATGAGCAATACGGTTAATAGTGCCAAAAGATGGAAGAGGGATAGTAGGTGTCAAAGAGGGATAAGTGGCACCGTGGGTTGTTTGTTTTGGATAAGTGTTTCAACATGTGTTGTTAAAATACTTGGGTGTTGATTTTTCGGATATGACTTTTAATGACTACAATCGTAAGTCGCATATAATTGAATATTTCGGATGAAATACTTAAGTTGTCAATCCTAATTTGTTGAGGTTATAAAGCTTAGATTGAACTCAAGGATAACAAGACTTGATAATATGTATTTAACATATGTGTGAGTTATGACTCGACGTAAATACTTATTGTCTTGAAAGATGACACATTATTTTCATGTTAACCAGGTGAGGCAATACATGTAGATACAAAACAATATCTATAGTCATATGTTAGACTTGTGTATGATATCTTTGCAAATAATGAGTCCAGGTTTATTAGTCTCGGAAAGTCATCTAAGTCATCCGCAAACGGGTGAGGAGATGTTGGTGGTGTTGCACAAAGTTTGATAGGAACAAGCTTTGGAGACTTTGGTAGTGAAGTTGTTTTGGATGATGGTGGGTGATTTTTGGTGGTGGAGTTGGAGTACTCAAGTTTAGAAAGTTCACATCTTGAATGGGTTGATTTATGGAACTAAGGATTCATGGATTTGATGTTAATCCATACAAATATGGTAGTTTCTAATGAGATGAAAGTGTCTAAAATCATGTCAAACATCCTAAGTTAATCCATTGAGGATGTGTTGAGTGAGGTATGAAAGATATGCATTAACAACTGTCCTAGAAACGAAGTTTGGTAAATTAGATTGCGGGATTTAGTAAAATTCAATAACTTACCTGTAGGATTCACGGCACCATTTCTTTACACAGCCGGAACCCTTAAATTGGTGCCGCCTGGTCCGCATGTACAGGTATGGCGGTACCAAAATACATAACAGACGGTACCAACATTTTGGTGCCGTCTGATCCGTGGACATCAGAAAAGTTCACAGACCTATTTTTTAGGTGTCGGGGAGTTTTCCGAAACCTGAAATTTTGCTTAAAACATGTGACATTAATTACTTCTAGTTAGGAAAAGTCGATAACACATATACAAATATAGTGGAGCATAGACTTTGACCAAGGGCTAACGATTTTAACATAAAAGTGAAAATGGGTAAAATTTGATAACACACTTGTGCTATCCACCTGCATAAACCGGTTAGCATACAACATTGTTTTAAGTCATATTATCATCCTACAAAGTAAAAACAAATAAATTACATCATACAACATTGTTTTTGTCCTTGTACCAAACACTCTCGTAACACCTTCATTTTTCAAAGTACTTGACTAATTTACTTAGTACTCATTGCTAAGTGAGTTATGACATTTCATAAGTTATGCGAGATGTTAGTAACCTATGCAAACGAAGTGATCTAATTCTACAAGCGATGGTAAAATAATTTTCCAACTTAGTGCACAAAATCTAGCAAATAACCTATTGTGCATAAACAAGAAATCGTCAAACAAGCGAATAAATAACATGGCAAGATTGACACTTATATTATGCAAACAAACAAGTGTAAACAACAATTTGAAAAATAAGCAAGCAACATATATGCAAACAACATAAACAAGTGGTCATTTAGCATAACATAACAAGAAAGACACTTTTCGTCATTTTGCGTTTAAATATGACGATGTATACCAAGCTTGATTAGTTTCCTTTAAACATATTACCAAATTATTTAGTTTCAAAGGAAGTTGTATCAAAGTTCTAAGAATACCAACTTAAATTGCTTGATTCAAAATTTTGAGTTTTTATGTTAAAGCGAAACTCAATATTTTAGACATACTGTAGTATTTGGTCTATTTCACTTTGTTAAAATTAGACTCAGGTCATGAGAGTATTTTTAAATGAAAGTAGACTCAATTCCCTTTAAAATGATAGGTGGCTCGACTCGTACGGACTTACGGTTAATTAGTTATGAATTTTTGAAGTTGCCCAAAAAAAACTGCATACTGTACAGACGGATTCCACGGAACCAAATAAAGGGATCCGCCCTTTATAAGATTTGGTGCCGTGGTCCTCTGAGACAGATTCACCAAAACTAGTATTTGACATAGAGAAAACGTTTGCGACTTACTAGATTTCATAGTAAACATATAATACACATATTTAACAATATATCTACTTATGTAACTTATCTTAAACATTTACGGAGGTGATTTTTCAACTAGATTTATAGTTATCCCAAACACTTCTTTAAAATCATATTTCTTCGTAAATTTTCTATGAGCACACAATACAATACTTACTAGTTCTTTCAACAAACTTTTTTTATTTTACTTTTCAAGAAAACCTTCAAGCTTGTATACAAAGTTACATTTAACAACAAAATTTCTAAGTATAACAAGCAAAGCATTTTTCATATTATTTTTCGCTTCAATGGTAATTTGATACATGGATCGTACTCTATTTTAAAAACCATTTGTTTTGAAAATACGAGCTACGTGGCTCTGATACCAATTGTGGAAACGTAGAGGGGGGGGGGGTGAATAAGTTACCGTTTAAAAACTTTAGATCTTTAGTATCAAATCGCTTATGAGGTTTGTTATAATATGAAAGTACCAATTATTGTTTGTGACTAATATAAAGCATGGTAAACCAAGTTGTCACACAATCATGAACATCAAACCACATCACAAACAATAGTATAATGCAAGTATAAAAGTAAAGAGATAAAGAAAGGAAAGTGCAAACTGAACACGAGGATTTATAGTGGTTCGGTCACGGATCTCCTTTCCGCCCTACTCCACTCCCCGAGTACCCAACTCGAGAGTTACTTCACTAAATCAACAAGCTCCCTTCTCGGCGGAGAAAACCTTACAATCGTCGCTTACACTTTTTCCGGTACAAAGCTAAATACCGGGTTCTAGTTCGAGGTAGAACCAACCTAACGTCGCCTATACAATATTTCCGACACTAAGCTAGATGTCGAGTTCTTTTACAAGGGTACAACCACTCCCAATATGTTTTATGGCCCAACATAATAAACCTTGTGTTTTATGGCACAAACACATAAACCATCTAATCTAGTTTGGTGAAAGTGTTGTTATGATGCAATGATGTTTACACTAATGATCCATGACACAAATGTCTAATGGATATGAATAACTACTTCTAAATGAACTTCCATTGATAGGAAGCCTTCATGATGAAGATCACAAGTTCCCTAAACTTCTTGTGATAGATCTGCAACTTGTGGTGAGTGGGGATGGCTAGATCTCCAAGATTTCCTTGGTTGATCAAAGAGTATGCTTACAACAAAGATGAATGTTAGAAGCATTATGATCATGATCATTAGGGTGTTTAATGTGTGTTACTATATTGTTAATGATTGATCTAAATGTATGCAAGAAGGTGGAGAAGATGTGCTTTGAAGTGGTGAAGAAATGGGAAAACAATGGGCTTCTATTTATAGCCAAAAGTGGACAGGAGCGTCCACGGACCAAGGAGCCCTTTAAAGGGTTCCGCCCTTTATAGAAAAGGGTTCCGTGGGTGCCTGACAGAAAAGCTAAAAAATCTTTCTTCAAATCTTTACAAGATATTACCAAATCTTACTAAGATCACATTTGATATATTGTGTGTCAATCTAACCAAAATATTCAAGTGATCTTCCAAGGATTTCAAATATGATGCATGACATGATGTAACATGTATTTCCATTTTTAGATTAAAAAGTTTATCAAGGTAAACTTGTAAAATGTATTATGTAACTAGTTAATAAAATGTCTAGTTACCTTTTGTAAAAGAGTGCTTGTCAAAATAAAATATATTTTGTCAAGTGTAAGTAAACTTTAGTATTTGTATAAAATACTTGTGAATGCAAAATGTAAAATGAGGTTCGAAGTAGAATGGTTAACCTATTAAAATACCTAGTGACTCTAAACGTATTTTAAACATTCTAAATGTTTTGTTAATGGGTTTGATCATAATGCCACATAACAAACACGTACGAACCTGTGTTGTAACATACGAGGACTTGAGACATCGAGAGGTGTTGAATGTATGTTGAGACAACGTGTGATTACAAGTAACTTGTACATTTTACGTTATGTATTACAAGTTACATATTTGTCATCAATCAAAACAACGAGACTGTATAGATTAAATATCGTAATATTTGCACTAACAATCTCCCCCTTTTTGATGATGACAAATATATGTAAACGTAATAGAAAGTAAAATGTAAAAAGTTACTTGTATCCTTACTACCTTTACTAATGCTTTCATCTTGACACTTTCGGCATTCTTCACTAATGCCTTCAACCCAACATCTATGGAGAAAGGAAGAACTATCAACAAGAGAACCTTCGTTGTCTTTATGATGACGAAGCATGGCAACTCATGGACTTGAGCTTGCATGTCTTCAAGATGTGATGATCTTTCCTTTAAGAGGAACCTACAAGATCACACAAAAACAAAAGAGAAAAGCTACATAGATCTCTTGGATATGAGGTTAGAGGGTTAGAATACTTGGGGGAAGTATGTGTGTAAAAGGATGATAAGTAAGGAAGAAATGGCTCTCTATTTATAGAGAAAATTCTCTACTGTTTCCCCGGATCCCACGGATCCCTTCCACTTGGGATCCGGCTAGCACAAAGCTAGGGATCCGTGGAACGCTCCTCTTTGCCCATGGGTATTTTTGGTTATGGGTCATGGGTCATGGGTTATGGGTTGATCCATGGTTTTCTTTCTAGATACAATGAACTTAGATAAGTGGTATATATAAAACCATGGGTTATGGTTCAATACCATTTGCTAGTTTCTACCCATTTTAGTATTTACATGTTTTTACCTTATTTTAGTATTTACATGCTTTTACCCATTTTAGTATACTTAGTTTAAGTATATGCTAACCCAATATGTAAACACTAGTTGTTGTACATATATATATCTAGATCATAAAATCACTTATACTTGTTTTAGTGTTTTATGTGAAAGTGTGAATATGTTAGAAAACTATTAGTTCAAACCATTTACGTATTTTATTTGTTTCGTTAATATGATTTTACTTTTGTTATCGACAAAACATTAGAAGATCGTAAAATATAAATAAACGTTTTTACGGCTTATTTGTATTAACAATCTCCCCCTTTTTGTTGATGACAAAACATAAAATTATTTTAAGGAAAAGCTAAAATTCGTAAACGTTTGAATTTGTAGTTTTTACTTTCTTCTCCTCCTTTTTGTCGAAACAAAAAGTGTTAAAAGAAACTAACACAATTTTTATAAGAAAAATTATAAAAGATGTAATGAGAGCAAGTGACGGGAATGGTACTCGTCTTAACTCCCCCTTGACGAGTCCATCCATTTGAAAAAGGGCGTCAAGGACATAGTGTAAAATAAGCTACTTGTGTTTGCAATTAAGTTTGCAAATGGTTCGTCTAAGTGACGAAAACGTGCTCCCCCTCGAATATTGCAAAGTTGCAATGGGGTATCATGAAGTGTAATCCAAAATTGGATTAAGTTGCAAATGATTTTGCAATATTGTTTGACACAAAGCTCCCCCTAGCTTTTATGGTGTCAAAATCTTCATGTGTTATTTTGAAAATCTACAAAAAAAAGGTTAGAAAAACAAGAGTATAGTGCATAATTTCCTGCAAAAGAGACTCAAGTTAGTAGAAATTTGTGCTTCTGTACCACGGATCCCACGGTTCCCTTCAAGGAGGGATCCGTCTAGTTATCTGGAAAGGATCCGGCTATCTGTTACAGTTTCTTCAGCAGTGAAGAAATATTAAGGGGTGCTATTGAAGAGAATGTACAATATAACAAGCACAACACACATAATAATCATAGCATGTAAGTATTCATTCAATAAAACAAGAGATACACAACCAAATCTCTAAAAACTAAGAGAATGAACTTTAGCCATATAAGTACTACTAATACTAATCTCATTTCGGGATTTAGAATGTGACAATGCGCTTAAATCTAGGGATGGGTGGACTTGTTGAATTGATCCAACTTTGCAAGAAGATGATTGAACATGAAATGTATCTCATTTCGTACTTCTTGAACAAGTCCTTGAGTTTTTAGACAATTTGGGCAAATATTGTCTTGGTTTGGCCCCGAAGGAGAAAGGATGTTTTGAGGGGGCTCAATGTGTGTTTGAGGGTCTTCATATTGAGAAGTAGGGAGAGCTTCTAAAAATGAGGGTGGTAATGGAACTTCTTCCATATGATCAAGGTTGTTCTTTGTCTCCCATGAAGGGCTAGTTGGTGTTGTAGGTGGTTCCCAATTCAATGAAAAGGTTGGTGAATGGGAGGTTCTTGGTGATGAATGAAACAATGAGTATATGTTTGGATGCGGAAGAGGCTCATTCAATGAGTGTAGTCCATTCTCAATGAATGAAGGTTTTGATGGCTTGCTAGAACTATCCATGTTAGGTTTGGAACTAGATGATCCCTTTTCTAGTTGGAAAGATTTGATGCTAATCCTTGCGGTTCTCTTAGCTTTTGTTGGATGGGTTAGATGAGGTTGGATTCTAGAGTCATTATCTCTAATAGGAGATGTTTCGGTGGATGAAATTTCATGAATCATTTGTCCCTTTCTTTTGGATGATCCTATGTTAGAGGAGTTGTTGCTAAGGGCTTTAGTCACGGTGATGAAGGTGCTAATGTGAGCTTCTAATTTCTGATTTTTGAGATGTGATTTAAGAGTGGTGACTTAGTCCTAAGGTTTGTTTGGTTATAAAGGAGAATTTGAAATAGGAAATTAAATCCTTGACCACTTAGAGGATTAAGCATGCTCTTGAGATTTTGATCAGCTCTAGGAGGGTAATTAATGACTGCTTAAAGGTGGTTAGAGTAAGAACACTTACCTTGGGTAATCTAACTATTTATTCGTCAAGGTTTCCTTTCAATATGTTGTGAGAAAAATGATGATACTAAGTCCTAAAAGTCAGATGATGTCCTAGAATAGATTTACTAAAATCTATAAAAATAAGAAGAATTAAAAAGAAACTTATTTTTGGCTCTAATTTTGAGTCAAAGAAGATTGAGATCAATTTGCAAAAATTGAAGGATATATCAAACTAAGTGCTATCAAATGTGATGGATAATGTGTGAGTGTTGGAGCGGAATTATGGTGAGTTTTGACTAGTTGATAAACAAACGAATTATTTCAAAAATGTATCCTAGAAAAGCCATGAATGAGAGTGAGGTTTTCAACTATTAGGGAAGATTATTTAGTTGGCTCTAGGGTATCATGTTAGACTAGTTAGAAGTGTTCTAGTGGACTATTTTGATGAAGCTAAATCTGTTTTTCACATCAGTTGCATACGGATCCCACGGTTCCCTTATGGGAGGGATCCGGCTAGTTGAAAATCTGGGATCCGCCAATCTGTAGATCAGAAGACTTACAGGAAATGTGCAACTATTCATATTATAGAAAATGCTTTTCTTAGTTGTTTCTAAGTAGACTAAGTGCAAGAGCATAACTAATATAACTTGTATCAAAGTGGGAAACACTGAAGTTCCTAGAATGAGTGACGACGACCATACCAAGAGGTCGTAAAATCTCATTTTCAAATACCTAAGCTAGAATGTTTAGTGCCAAGATATGGCAATACCTACATACTACAAGCATAGTTAAAATTGTTTACAAACCATTGTTTAGAAATTGTTCATCAAGTACTTAAGCCTTAGGACTTTACCTTTCTTCACTTCTTTACCCGTCCTTTATCAAACCATCTTCACTTCTTCTTCCTCAAGAAATTGGCGAAGCATTTGAAGATTCCCTTGGTTTGTTGCCATTCGGGCGATTCATTGGGGATGTTTGGCAATTGATTAATGTAGTCCAAAGGGTCAAGATCAATATTCTCAAGTGGGTTGCTACTACTCCCTTCACCCTCATCTTCTTCTCTCCTCTCCCTTTTGTCCGAGGAATCCGTGGGTGGATGTGGCCTTTTGCCTTCTACCATGAACCTTGTTGTTCTACCCTCGGTTAGTGGAACCATGACCTTATTGCAAAGGATCTAATGCAAAGATGAATTTGGCAAGACGGGTTAGAACCATTGCATACGGGAGTACCATCTTGTCCATGCTTCTCACACTTGCCATTCTTTTGACCATGTAGTAGGCAAGGTTGAATCTAGTATTGGTCACTAGACAATATATCATGAAGCTTAGGCAAGCATTGGGGTGATCCTTGTTTCCTACTAGACATACCACATTTTCTCTTATCACAACTTCCCATTTCTTATATAACCCATACATTTCCGAAAGCTCCATTTGAAAAGGATCCCTATAGATCACTTTTGACTTTCTTGTGACTCTTGATGGTGATGCTCTTGGCATAAATACGGTGTCCCTCACCGTGGTTGCTTCTGGGATCAAAGTGTGGTAGATATCATGGTGATCAACCATTGTGTGTAGTTGTTCCAAAGACCATTCATTTGAGTACATACAAACGCCATTATATGTAACCCCTAGAATTCTTCCAAGCTCCACAAGTGAAAGAGTGTACTTATGTCCATTTATGGTAAATTCAATTGAGATGGATCCATCATCATTTCCAATTATACCCATAGTCTTGTAAAACTCAAGCACAAAGACCGGGCAAATTTGCTCGTTTATATCCAATAAACAATCAAGCCCAATAGTTCCAAATACTTCCCTCATGTTTGTATTTGCAAGAAATGATGAATCAACAACTCTACCTTCATGAAAGAGTCTCCTTTCAAGTAACTTAAAAGCTTTCCTATCGTCCGGATTTAATCCATTTTTCCTATGGTACATGGGAATGTAATGAGTGGTGTCTTGGTAATCTTGTTGCTTGTTGCTTGGCATGATGTTCCTAAATAATGTAACCACAATGTGGTGTTAATGGTGAATAGTAACCTAGAGGGTTTCATCACAATTTTTCTCTCATCATCTTTGTTGGGTTCAAGAAATGTGTTTAATTTGTATTAACAATGTTAAATCTTTGATTTAGATTATCTTAGAAAACAATGTGATGACAAATAATGGTATACCCATTTGAACCCAACTCTTAAAGATGAAGTAATTGTAATTCTAAGAATCAAGGAATTTAGATTAACAATGTAGTGAAGATTAAACTTACACACGTGATTGTTAGGCTTGAGAAAAATGACCAATTAGCTCCTATGAACAGTAACAGAGTCCTTGTTCGTGAGTCTGTGAAATGAGTGATGGTGAAACATCCACAATGATCATTTTTAGCTTATACTGTCTTCTGTTGCACGAATCCCGCGGATCCCTCTCATTTGGGATCCGTCTAGTATAAACTTAGGGATCCGGCATGACAGTAAAAGTCAGCTCAAGAAATTCCTTGATAACTTTGGTTTGGAAGTTCTAAGATACCTAGTGTTTTGGTGTTAATGTTCTAAAAACTTGTGGTTTGAGGTTTTGATGATTAAATGCTATTCCTATTAGACAAGGTTCCCTTTTTTAAGAATTAGTCATGATTCTTGGGAAGCTTTTCAAATATTATAATAAAATCCCATTTTATTATAATATAAGAAGTTTCACATGGATATTTATTGATGTGCATGAGATGTCAATAAATCCTTTGTGGTGAATAATGATTGATGTTATCATATAACTAGATATCATTATTATGAGTTGGTAATAAAGTCTACAAAACAAACTCGGAGAACACTAAATAGAAAACTACTATAAAAGAATAATTACTAGAATTATTACTACTAAGACATGCAATCAAGATACTAATAATAACAAATAAAGATAAGTATTTAAAGATCATACATTTGCCAAATATTCTTTTAAGGAAAAGAAATATTTAGATGTTTCTTGGAATCTCCAGATTAATGTTGTAAGGATACTTAAACATTCTTTTTGTGAGAAGAACAATTTAGATGAATTCTTCATGATCTTTTTGGTAGTTCCAAATCCAAGTATGGATAATGCTTTAAAAAAAATGTTAGAGCATTCTATCATTGTCCAACAATAAACAATATATTGATTTTTTTTTTTTTTTTTTTTTTTTTTTTTTTTTTTTTTTTTAAATTATGACGAAAATAATCCTTCTTTGTAGTTTTCAAACAAACATGGATCGTATCAAGTTTTTAAAGTACAACATACTCTAAGAAACTTAGTAACGAAGCTCTGATGCCATTTGTGGAAAACTAGAAGGGGGGGTTGAATAGTTTTACCAATTTAAAACTCCTTTTAAATATTTAGATCGACTTATGTCAATCTATTTGGTTATTTATGTTGGACGTTGATAGATAGATATATAAACGTAAAATGAAAGATAAAGAGTAAGAAGCACATCACCACGACACAAGTTATTTATAGTGGTTCGGCTACAAGGATACCTTCATTGCCCTACTCCACTCCCCGAGTCACCTACTCGAGAGTTCGTAAGCACTACACCAAATCTCCTTATGGCGGAGAAGCCTTCACAACGTCGCTTAACCTTTTTCCGGTACAAAGCTAAATACCGAGTTCTTTCACACCAAGGCGAACCACACCTAACACTACGTCGCCTACCCTTTATACGGTGCTAGGCTAACCACCGAGTTCTTTCACACCTTAGGAGAACTAATCCTATCACAATGTCGCCTACCCTTTATTAGGTACTAGGCTAAGCACCTAGTTCCATTATGGAGGAACTACTACCCTTCACGACACAACACCTATTATCAAGGAGATCTACTCCTTGTTACAACACCATCAAGGATATCACCATCCTTGTGAATAAATAAACACTTATATGTATAACAATGCACCTCATCGATTATACGACCTAAGCATTCTTCCCAAATGCTACTTGATTTGATTCTTCGGCATCCTTCACTAATGCCTTTGACACAACGCTTGGCACCCTTCACTAATGCCTTTGTCTTGACACCTTAAGCATTCTTCACTAATGCTTTGACTCGGATGATGAGCACCTTTCACTAATGCTTTCATCTTGACTTTTTCGGCATTCTTCACTAATGCCTTCAACCCAACATCTATGGAGAAAGGAAGAACTATCAACAAGAGAACCTTCGTTGTCTTGATGATGACGAAGCATGGCAACTCATGGACTTGAGCTTGCATGTCTTCAAGATGTGGTGATCTTTCCTTTAAGAGGAACCTACAAGATCACACAAAAACAAAAGAGAAAAGCTACATAGATCTCTTGGATATGAGGTTAGAGGGTTAGAATACTTGGGGGAAGTATGTGTGTAAAAGGATGATAAGTAAGGAAGAAATGGCTCTCTATTTATAGAGAAAATTCCCTACTGTTTCCCCGGATCCCACGGATCCCTTCCACTTGGGATCCGGCTAGCACAAAGCTAGGGATCCGTGGAACGCTCCTCTTTGCCCATGGGTATTTTTGGTTATGGGTCATGGGTTATGGGTTGATCCATGGTTTTCTTTCTAGATACAATGAACTTAGATAAGTGGTATATATAAAACCATGGGTTATGGTTCAATACTATTTGCTAGTTTCTACCCATTTTAGTATTTACATGTTTTTACCTTATTTTAGTATTTACATGCTTTTACCCATTTTAGTATACTTAGTTTAAGTATATGCTAACCCAATATGTAAACACTAGTTGTTGTACATATATATATCTAGATCATAAAATCACTTATACTTGTTTTAGTGTTTATGTGAAAGTGTGAATATGTTAGAAAACTATTAGTTCAAACCATTTACGTATTTTATTTGTTTCGTTAATATGATTTTACTTTTGTTATCGACAAAACATTAGAAGATCGTAAAATATAAATAAACGTTTTTACGGCTTATTTGTATTAACATGAACCTCTCATAAATGTTCTCGACAGATTGCTAAGATCTGTGAAGGACTCGATATTAACCACTGATAATCTTATTTGTTGATCAACAAGTGATGAAATGTCAAGTGTTCCTAAGAGATCTTTTGATGAATCTCGTGGCTCTAGACTCAATAGTGCGTTTTGGTTTTCCTGAGCGGAGACTAGGGAGAGGGTCTCCTTCTTCAATACCAGCGATCTCTAAGAGAAAGCCAATAGTTTACGTAGGGTTCCCTGTGAGAATGAAACAAGCTTCTGTTGAGAGAAACTTGAGTGGCTAAGAAGGTTTAGTGCATGCGTCACTGGGTCCATGATGACTGTTAATCTTCAATACCGGCGTCACTAAGTGACAACCAGTAGCTTATGAATTGAACCCGGTGTCTGCCCTAAGTTGAGTAATTTGGAGGGCTATTTCTTTTCACCCTTTTCTTTGCATTTCTTTTTAATTCTTCAACTCCTTTTTTCTCCGATTCTCATTTTGTCCTTTTTTTTATAATCGTACCTAAGGACTTCTAAGTACTAACTATTTGTGATGTCCTTGGATAGATCCCTCCGGCTCTGGCGGATCATAGGACGGTTATTCCTAACCTTAGTCACCTTATAACTCCATGACTAACCTATGTTGCCATTAAAACCACTGTAGTGAAGAATCTCTCAAAGGGTTTGTAAATGAAAAACATGTTTGAACCACTGTGAGAGATAAGATTTTGCATAAATACTCCCCCTCCACATGTGCTTAAGAGTTTTAATGGTTATTTGCACAGTGAGGAAAGAGCGCGCACTTTTTGAATTGATCCACTCAAGATAGACAATCCCCCGCGAGACACGGTTACATTGCATAGTTAAAGAGTTGCATTGTCAGCTTTTAGGTGACAACTAACTCTAATAACTACCTTAAAGGTGTAAACAAACCTCGAAAGGTTGTCAAACCCGTCAGAGTTCATGTCTACCAAGAGTTTCTCGAATGGTACATTCTACTCGGACAAGTCCTTTGCGAGACACGTTTACATTACTAGCGAACTAGCTTGAAATTATTACCCGTCCAGGACAAGTCTTTTTGAGTTACTAACAGTTTAGTACCGTCAATTCGTTGGTTAAGTCTATTACATAAAGATTCATTTGCATTTACACAACATATTTCTTTTCACATAATTTTCTCCCCCTCAAAAATGGCATATAAAATGTTATTTTTGAACAGTTGAGAATAAATATGACCATTTCGAGTGTTACGGGAAGATGACCACTATGAACAATTTGTGAACAAAGTTTAATTCAAATACTCCCCCTCAATTAGTGATATAAACGGTTGAGGTTTTGAAAATTGGATATAGTTTTCTGGTAAACATCTCCTTTGTGACTTTAGGAACGATATCCAGAAGGTACTTGTTAGTGTAACCTTCGATCATTTCGTTCAGTTCCTCTTGACGATGACTTTTCATGAACTTCTGAACGAATTCCCTTTCTTTCTGCATCTTGTCATTCTCATCATTTAAGTACTGTATTTGGTCAGCAAACCAATTCAGTTTTCTGTAGAGCATGTCCTTCTTTCTGACTTGTTGGACAGCTTTCGCAATTCTTTCATGAGTCTGAGAAATCCAAGATCGAGGTGGTTTCTTCACAGATTTGGATGTTGATTTGGTTGATTTCTTTGATGGTGGTGGTGAGGAGTGAGATGAAGAATTTGATGAGGAAGAGACATGAGGAGACTCGGGGTCCTTGGGCGGTTCAGAAGTTTCCTTCTGTGAACGTGTAGGACTTTCCAGAAGCAGCTTGTCATAATCAGCATCTTTATCTTTCTCAGACTTCTCAGTTTCAGGTTTCTCAAACTCATATTCGATAGTATCCTCCACAAGCTTTTGTTGTTGCACAAGAGTGGTGGCACCAGATCCCTTATCGGTTCGATTAACCGCATCAGGATCTGGTGAAGAGTGGGCAGCACCACTTGATCCTCCTGGGCCACCCATTTGGTCTTTTGCAAATTCTTCAGCTTTTTGAAGGTGTCTGACGATTTTAAACTTCTTCCTGTAAGATTGATCCAGTAGCTCTTCTTCTTCAGAGCTCTCATCATAGGGCACAAGTGCGGGAGTCTTCCCTTTTCCTTTATCAGCTTGAGGACTTGGAGGTTTTGGTACTGAAGGATTGTCATCCTTTGCAGTTTCAGAGTAGGTAATCTCTTCATCTGTGTCAGTACCTTCAGAGCTTTCGTCCACAAGCTTTCTTTGCGGTTCAGGTGTGGGAATAGGTTCAGCTTCCTTTACGGGAACAATCCTTTTACGAGGAGGATTCCTTTTGGGAAGCTTCCTATAACTTTCAAAACTTACTGCACTTCCAGCACTTCCTCTTCTGGTTCTCCGAGTAGGAGTTCCTGAAGGTTTTTCATCAAGATGACCAACTTTGCCTTCTTTTACTGCTACTAGATACCTTTTGTACGTTTCAAGCTTCTTGAGTTCTTTAGATAGAAGGTGATCAAGCAGCACGGCACCCTGCTTCTTAGTTATCGATTCCTTGATTCTGATGGAAAGGATAGGTTCGGACAACAAGTCGTGATTGTCGGGGTCATTGAGCCTCATGGGGATATCAGGATTAAGTCCAAGTGCTCTCTGGATCAAAAGCTTTGTATATCTGACATAGGGAATCTTTGAGCCAAGCTTCTTGTGAGATAGCATCATGTCCTCCCATATCAGTGCTTCGATTTCGATGGCCTTCTTATTGATCAGAGACCAGAAGATTTGCAGTTCCATGAGCTTTGGATGCTCATAACCACTGTCACGACTAGAAACAGACTTGGTAATGATGATGTAGAGGGTTCTCCACGGTTGAGGAATGTTCTTAAGCTCCACGTGAGAATGCTTAGTAACAATCCCTGAAGCTTCATCATAGCCAATGTCAAGAAGAAATTGCAGAACTGTCTCTTCAGTAGGTGTAGCAAAGAAGTCAGTTGGCTCGATTTTAGGAATGAGAAGAATAGCTCGTAAGTCTGCATGAGTGATGGTGACTTGTTCGTGATAAAGTGTCACTGTCACTGCACTTTGACCTGTGATCCTCTGCATAGAATTCCAGAATTGCTGAATGTAGATTTCCGGTACAGTAGCAGAGTGTGAGAGCATGTTATGGTAGGGATGATTCCTTAGAATATCCACAGCAATGAGACAAGAAGATTCAGAGCAGGTGAGGGTTTCAAAATCAACCCTAAGGTTGTTCTTTCCAATCTTTCTAGGATAGCCATTGGGGAAGATATCAACAATAGTGAGAACCTCAGGTGCATCCACATTCATTTGAGCAGCCATGTCGTGATCTGAAATAACATTAGCCAAAAGAACCAACATATCGAAAGACATAATGTTAGTCAACAGAAGGTCTTATTGTCTAGTTATTGAATGTACAGTGATAATGATTGTTACGAGTCCTAAGTCACTTGTTTGTCCAATAGTCCAATGACGTCGTGAAATGTTTCATGAGTTAGTTAACTTTAAGTTTTAAAGTTTATGTTATCACTTATTGTTCACAACATATCAAACGATTAAGTTTATTAGTGACATTATTGGATTCGTGACGTTATGATTAGTTTATTTACAAGTTTGTGCACGTAACAATTCATAATGAAGGTCAATCAAGGCATAGGCGTAGTTTTGGCAAAGTTAAGCGTAAACAATAATGATATACGCGTAGACGAAAGCTTATGCGTAGGATCCTAACTTAGGCGTAAGAAAAGTTACGCGTAGGAAAGGGGGACCTTAAGCGTAGAGCTTACGCGTAGGCGTATATAAACCTTATGCGTAAGGCTTACTCGTAAGAGTAGACCTTATGCGTAGAGGTCACTGTTTACGCATATCCTTCACAGGATACGCGTAGTCCCATTGTAGAACCTTACGCGTAATAGTTATGCGTAGGATTTATTCTTACGCATAACTTGACTACGCGTAGGGTAATCCTTATGCGTAGAGATTCAAATGACCTTGATTCTGAATTTAAAGCGCAGCAAGCCTGAAATAAATTCATCAAATCATCAATATTAACACAAAAATTCATTTTAACAACAAATCATGGCATGAACATTCGATAAACAGTTATGAGTAGAAAGTCATACGCGTAGGTCAAAACCCTAAGGGTTATGAAATTACGCGTATAATTTCTAGCCATGGGATTTGCACCAAACAATTTCAGGTAGTTCTAAGATGTTGTGAGAGTCTATAAACCAAGTTATAACATCTAAATCGTGGAGAATCAAAGATGCCCAAACTTATGAACTTTAAACCCTAATTCCAAATTTTTAATCATTTAGAGTTTCTGGGTGGTGATAGAGCTTGGAAATCATCAATTCATCATCATATAAACATTACACAACAATCTTTTTGAACAAAACTCTTCACATTTGTAAACACCCAAATCGACTCATAAACCCTAACATTCAAAAACCATCAATTCGTGTTTCTGGGTGGATTTAGAGGGTAAAAATAGTATCCTTGTTGTTAACAACACGTTTTGACACTTTCTTTTCAACCAAAAACACACTCACATTGATTGTGTGTTCATACGCTTATGCGTAGAACACATAATCACGCATAACTAACGTTTTAGCAGTAGGATTTGCTTGAAATTCAAAACCTTAGCTTGTATTATCGTTAAGATCATGAAAACACTTACAAAATGATGATCTAAAGTACGGATTTCTTGTACGAATTCTATGCGTAGGATGTTTTAGGTTAAGAGTAATAAATGTGAAGATAAAGGTAGGTGGGAGGTGTTTTTATTTAAAGTAACTTTAAGATTTTGACATTTTTTTTTGGTCTCTCCACCTTTTCCTTTTTCAAACAAAGCCATTTAACTTCCATTTTGGTTACCAAACAAAGATTTTAAGAAAGAAACTTGACGACACTCCCCCTCGACTTAAGAAATAATGAAAGGTTATAAATTTTAGTCCGAGGAGTGTCATTTAACCAGAAAAGTTTACCACCATTGATAAAAGAAACAACCGGGATATTATAACATGCAAGTACACAGATGTTTTGAAACAGTTAAGTGATAATTTTCTCCCCCTCAACACTTGATCGGAAAAATACTGAATTTTTGAGAGATTATAGTGTTGATGGAAGAAATGTACTTGCCATGTTGAAAGAGAAGTAGATTAGAAGAATATTTTTGTTGTTTTTAAAAGATTTTATATTTTTGTATTTTATTTTTGAAAATTTATTTACAAAAGATGTTTTGGTGTTTGACAGGTTTTTAAGACTGTTTTAAGAGGTCATTCAATTCCTCTTGAGTCAAACACCTCATACCAATTCGGTGGACCAACTCATTAAACCTAGCGGGAGGCAAGGCTTTGGTGAGGAGATCTGCCAATTGGTATTCTGTACCCACGAAGTATAATTCAACAGTACCCTGTTCCACGTGGTCCTTGATGAAATGATAGCGAAGATCGATGTGCTTTGATTTCGAGTGCTGAACTGAGTTGCACGAGATCGCAATGGCACTCCGATTGTCGCAGTACATCGGGATTCTGTCAAATACGTAACCATAGTCTTTGAGTTGTGTTCTCATCCATATGACTTGAGCACAACACACGGACATGGCTACATATTCTGCTTC
Organism: Chrysanthemum seticuspe; assembly: GCA_019973895.1. Taxonomy (NCBI): domain Eukaryota; kingdom Viridiplantae; phylum Streptophyta; class Magnoliopsida; order Asterales; family Asteraceae; genus Chrysanthemum; species Chrysanthemum seticuspe. The sequence continues at coordinate 219,620,983 of BPTQ01000001.1, read as the reverse complement.
GGTTGATGACAGCGATGTACAATCCTGCTTCTTTGATTGCCAAGACACCAGTTTATCACCAAGAAATTGTAGAGCTCCTGAAGTACTTTTCCTTGAGTCTAAGCATCCTGCGTGGTCAGCGTCTGAAAAAGCGATTAGTTCAAAACCAGAATCCTTCGGATACCAGATCCCCAAGTTAATGGTTCCCTTGATGTATCGGAGGATTCTTTTAGCCTCAGAGAGGTGGGTTTCAGTTGGTCGCGACTGATAACGGGAGCATAGATAAACGGCAAAGACAATATCAGGCCTGCTAGCTGTTAGATACATGAGAGACCCAATAATACTTCGGTATTTGGTAGGGTCAACTAATTTCCCATGTAAATCAACGTCTAGCTTCTTGGTATGAGTCATTGGTGTGGCATAAGTATCACAGGTTTTCATTCCAAATTTGTTTATCAATTCAAGGGCATATTTGGACTGACTCAAGAAAATACCACGGGGTGATTGATGAACTTGTAATCCTAGAAAGAACGTAAGTTCAACCATCATGGACATTTCAAAATTTTTCTTCATTAGTTTTTCAAAAGCGATTGAAAACTTTTTAAGATATGTGCCCCGTGATATTGTATAAAAAGAGTTGGGTCAACCGAACCTTTGGTGAAATTATTAGCAATGAGGAAAGATGATAGCTTATCGTACCATGCCCGAGGGGCTTGTTTGAGACCATAAAGAGCTTTGTTCAGTTTGTAGACATGGTTCGGGAACTCTGGATCAACGAATCCTTCGGGTTGGCTGACAAAAACCGTTTCTTTCAGTTGTCCGTTGAGAAACGCAGTTTTGACATCCATTTGAAAGACCGTCATATTCATATGAGCCGCGAACGCGAGAAATATCCGAACAGCCTCAAGACGAGCAACCGGAGCAAAAGATTCTTGAAAGTCTATTCCTTCTTCCTGACGATAACCCTTAGCAACTAGACGTGACTTGTTTCGGATTACATTTCCTTCAGCATCCAATTTGTTTTTCCAAATCCATTTGAGACCAATGACATAGACCCCTGTTGGTCTTTCAACCAGTTCCCATACTTCAAGACGTTTGAATTGTTTGAGTTCTTCTTGCATGGATTCAATCCAATTGTCTTTTGTCATTGCGTCTTTAATGTTTTTAGGCTCAGATTGGCAGACAGTGAGTGCATAAATGCAATGTTCACCATCTGTGTGAAGACGTTGTCTCGTAACGACTGGTTGATTCAGGTTGCCAATAATATTAGCCAAAGGATGGTCTTTTGTCCATCGATGTGTAGAGGGTTGATGTTGGTATACATTGTGCAGATTCTGAGGATTCAAATGGTTTGTTGAAGATTCCGCGACATCTGGTGCAGCAGTCTCATTAGCAAATGGGTTAAAGAACGCATTTGGATCAAAATCTGCAGGTGGGGGTACTTCATTCAGAATATCATCAGCCTGTTCATCATTGTTGGAAGCGGTGTGTTCAACTGTTGTGTTGGAGTCAACTGGTGTAGGTGCATCTTCAACAGTAGTTGTTGTAGCAGGTGTATCAGGTATAGGAATATTATCAGGTTGAGTAGCGGAAACAGCGGATACACCTGGAGCACGTTCATCAATATCGTCACTGAACAGAGGAGCAAATAACCTTTCCATTTGTTGACGAGTGAGCTGGGGGCTTTGTTCAGCTGATGATGGGGGTTGAGGGAAGTTTAAACGGTTGTGACCGGGTTCTAAGCTGTTGTACTCAGAAGCCATTTCCGTGAGTTCATCAAAATGAGCATGAATCGTTTCCATCACTTGTTTTGTACGACGATTCCAGATCCGGTAACCTTTAGAATTCTCACAATATCCAATAAAGACTCCAATGTCAGCTTTGGCTTTGAGCTTTCCAAAATCATCACGATCATTATTCGGATAGCAAAAGGATCCAAATACATGAAAGTGTTTGAGATTCGGTTTATGGTTGTGGACAAGCTCGAATGGTGTTTTGTTGTGGCGTTTTGTGATCATAGATCGGTTTTGAGTATAGCATGCAGTAGATACAGCTTCTGCCCATAAGTAATCTAGAAGTTTAGCATTGACTAACATTGTTCTTGCAGCTTCCACTAACGTTCGGTTTCATCTTTCAACAACTCCGTTTTGTTCAGGTGTACGTGCAATAGATGTTTGATGCTGAATTCCCACTTTCTCATAGAATTCAAGAAGGGTTTGGTTAACAAATTCAGTTCCTTTGTCTGTTCTGATTAGCCTGACGGTGTTGCGGAGCTGGACCTGTATTTTCGTGAGAAAGGTGATGATCATTTGTGGAGCTTGGTCTTTGCTTCGAAGGAAGTAGACCCAAGCCCATCGTGAGTAGTCATCAACAATTACTAAGATGTAGCGTTTGCATGCGCATCGGGCCACACAAATCCATGTGAAGAAGATGAAGCACATGCTGAGAGCTGTGTTCCACCTTTGAAGGAAAATGAGCACGAGTGCTTTTCCCTTGTTCACAGGCTGAGCAAAGGTGATCTTTTGAATACCGGAATCGTGGGAGACCTTCAACTAGTTTGTGTCGAGCAAGGTTGGTGATGGTTTGAAAGTTTAGATGTGAGAGACGATGGTGCCATAGCCAGGATTTTGTTGATGTTGCCTTTGAAAGTAAGCAGATAGGAGATGAAGCAACCATGTCTTGCTTAGAGATAGTGTAGAGACTAGAATTACGCGAGCCAGACATAAGGTCATTTCCTTGTAGATCACGAATGAAACAAGTTTTCTCCCGGAAAGCAACCTCCAAATCTCCATCACAAAACTGACCTACTGAAAACAGATTATGACCGAGGCCTTCCACATAGTAAACCCTGCTGATTTCGATGTTCCCATTGACATAATCTCCGTAGCCCATGATAGCTATGAAGTGATCATTCCTGAACCTGACAGTGCCAATGAACTTTGCAATAAAGTTTGATAACAATTTAAGGTTGCCTGTCATGTGTCGGGAACATCCGCTATCAACAATCCAGAGAATGATCTGTATCACCTGCATTACACACAGACGATACATATGGAATAGAAGTAGATGTGGAACCCGAAATGTTAGAGGGTTCCGAAGCAGGTATATGAGACATGCACACATTAATGATTTTAGGCATCCATTTAAATCCTAGTGTGTTACATATCCATTTCTGCCATCTATAACTACTCTTTGCTTTAGTTTTAGTGAATGCACTAGGTGGTACTACATTCTTAGGAGGTGAAACTGGAGCTACATTGACAGCAATGCTCGCCTTAGAATCTAAAGAAGGCGGTCTACCAAGCACAAACTTAGAATGATTAGTGGGCCTAGAGGTATTCCGAGTCTTAGGATTCCGTAAACGAGAGATTATAGCTTTAGCAACACATTTGTCATGACAATCAGAATTCATACTTTTACGACAAATAACACAAGGTGCATCAGACTGAATATCAAAAGTACTTAACGGTTTAGCATTCGTTACATCACTATTTCTATTACATTTGCCAGACGCAATATCTATAGTGGAAGCAAAGTGAGTCTTATTCATAGTCCTAGGGTGTTCTTCTACTTTAGCATTCCTTATTGATCTTTTCTTAGGTCGCAACTTCCTATTCTTCGATTGAGTGCTCCTAGGCTGTGAAGTGCGGACGTTTGGAAAAGACGCAACTATTCATGTTTCAGTAGAAGGAAGCACGTTAGCAACTTGTGATTTGGCAGTAGGGATTCTAGGTGCACGATTACTAAGTGTTACTGGTGCTAATCTCTTAATGATTGTTGGCGGAAGTTGTTCATACTTTCCTAACATTTCTCTTAACTTAGAGATAGTGTGAATCAAATCTTGATTTTCAGACCGAATGTTACCAGCAAAATTCATGACTTCTCTAGTGTGAGCAAGATAGTGATCAAGTTCGTTTGATGCTTCATGACGAGTCTTATTGAGTAAATCAAATATGACACCATATTCCTGTTTAACTTTTACAAGCTCTTGTTCATATTTTGAGATTTGACCTTTCAAAGACACGTTTTGATCATCCAGTTGCTCAATTTTAGGATCAAAATATTTTGTTTGCAACTGAGCTATTTTCTTTTGAAAACTAAGTTGATGATTGTGAATATCTTTTTCACACCAATGAAGCCGACGTTTTGCATTGTAAAGTTCGTTAAGTAATCGTTTATTTTCAGCTTTTAAAGACTCGATCTGAAGCACATTATCAATATTCTCAACAGTTACCACAGAGTCAACATTATCAGCAGAGATATAATCAGATGCATGTGGCAAAGAATAGAATAACACAACATTATGGATATCAGCACATATAACATCTTCCAAGAGTCGATCAACATCTTTTCTCAACAGTTTATTTTTACGTTTAGTATTAGAAATAGATGTTTCAGTTTTCTTGAAAACGACCTTCTTCACTCCAATTTCCTTATGAAAATCCTTTTCCCAAGCTAATGCACAACTTTTCAAATTTTTAACGTTAGGTAAAAGATTTTTCTGAAAAATGTCTCTTTGTTCTCGAGCCAGAGGCGATTGAAAATGATCAATTTTGATTTCAGAACGATATTCTATCTCATGTTGTAAAATTTTGAGGTCAGCCATGAAAATGTCAAAATATCTAAGAATTTTTCGATTTTTAGGTTTTGAGTTTACTTCACTGATGGAAGGTAAAGGACCATAAGTTTGTGCATAATCTGGTTGGGGATTAACATTAGAAGACTCAGGTGTTTTGATGATAACCCTTGGTGTGTTAGAAGAATCCGTTGGTGTGACGAAAGTGACCGGTTTTGAATAATTAAAAGGTTTGCTGTAAACAACAGTTTTTAATTTTGATCGACTCTCGTCTTCTGCATCTCATTCCTCTTGACGATGATATTCAACAACACTCATAACAGTATCATTAATTTTATATTCTGCACTGGAAACTTCAGGATTTGGTTTGAATGTTTTTAGTGAAAGCTTTGGTTTGTAATCAGCTAGATTTGGTCCATATCCTTTTGGATTAGGTTTTAAGGTAAACTTTTCAATAGCTGTTACTGATTCACCATGTTTGTAAACAACAGTTTTAAACTCTTTAATTTTGTTTTGTAAGCCGATAATTTCTTCAAGAAGGTCATCTACCCGATTCGTTGAATGCTTTTTGTATGCGGAGAACTGTTTTTGACAAGTTAAAAACTCAGCCTTAGCTTTTTGATTTTCCAAGGTGAGAGCGTTAATTTGCTTTTTATGTTCATGTTTCAGTTGTTCTATTTCAGACTACAAAGCATTCTTCGAAGCGGCTAGATCACGCATCTGTCTCTCTAAATATTTTTCGTTTTGATGAGATTTAGCAAAAGCGGCTTCAAAACCTTTTTCACGGTTTTCTTGAGTTTTGAAAAAGTTGAGTTGCATTTGTAAGCATTCAAAATCCTTGGTTAACAGTGCATTTTTGCTTTTTAAGTCCTTATTTAATGCATAACATTCCTCCATTTTGATTTGATGGTCTTGAATTAACCGAGCAAAATCTGGATGAGGCAACAGTTCGGCTTGTTCAACGTGAGTCACAACATGATCATTATTTAGATCCTCAAGTACAACCACGGAGTCAATTTGATTATCAAAGGAAACCATAAGGTCATCTTGATCGTTAAATGTAACTACAGGGTTTATTTGAAAATCGTCAGAATGAGATGTAGATGACTCATTTTGAACAGTCTGAGCCGTGCCGGATTCAGATATTGGCGGATATATTAGTTCAGATATGATGATGGTTTGTTCGGGTACCTGAGACAAGCCAGCAGTGTCATACACTGGGCCTGTTTCACTCATGTGTAACTCTTGCATATTCGCCATCAACATAACAGCTGCATTGGCCTGCAAGTCCTCCATATCATCATCTGAGTCTGCATCTGCCATAAAGCTCTGTTCTTTGTTTGTGAGAGATCCACCAGCTTCATCCTTAAGAGCCAAAAGAAGAGCCTCTTTGAAATAAGCACTGCCCCTAGTCCTTGGCTTTGGGCATGCATTAGCCAGGTGTCCCTTCTCATTGCAGTTGTAGCATCGAAGACCATTCAACCCATTCTGAGCATTTCCCTGTTCCACCACTTGAGCTATATTGTTATTCCTACCCATAGCATTAAACCCTTGACCACCTCCCATTTGACGACCATAACCACGATTCTGAACTTCAACTCGTCCATTGTTCACAACAGCCTGATTTCGTGTATTGGATGAGGAACGAATACGATTGTTGGATTTGTTGGTATAACGGCTAAAAGCATTAGCAATCATAACAAATCCCTGTTGCAATGCTTCGAACGGATCGGATTCCTCATTAGTTTGACTATGAAGTGCTTGATCATTGTTGTTGTTGTAAGGAACCAATTGATTTTGTTGAGGTTGTTGTGATTGATCGTTTGGTGTGACTGAGGCAGTTGGTTGAGTTGCTTGTTGAGGAGGATAACTTTGTTGAGCATATAAGGCAAGTTGTTGATTTTCCGGATGTGTAGGTGGAGCAATTTGAGAACGGAGAATCCTTTCCCGATCAACTTCCTTTTCATGAGGCTTCAAGTAATCGTACAACAATCCATATGTAGAATGATGCATATTCTTCGCTTGACGGAGAAAAATGACATACTTCTCCCATTCAGGACCAAGACTACTCAGGAACTTAGTATTCATTGCAATTCTTGGCATGATGATGTTGTGTTTATCCAAATCATTGATGATGTCTGAAAAACGATGATGATAGGACTCTAGTGTCTCTCCAGTTCAATCATGAGTGAGCATTGGAGGTCTATCAAGTGATCCAGCCTCATGAATTGATTTTGGCTCCTTAAAGCTTCACACATCTTTTCAAACCAAGTGGGTTCCTTCATAGTGTTCCTTGATGGATGGTGATTGAAGTCATTTGTGTAGGGTTGAACTTGAAGACTTGGCGGTGGTTGAACCATTTGTGGTGGAGGAATTGCTCCAAGTTGTGGAGTATGTTGTTGATTAAATTGTTGTTGATAAATTGCTTGTTGTTGATTCCATTGTTGATGTTGTGGACTTAGTTGTTGTTGTCGTTGAGGATAAGTGTAAGGGAAATAGTTAGAGTATGGTGGTTGAGACATGTTGAAAACTTGTGTTGGTAAAAATGGATCTTTGTAGTCGAATGAACCTTTGATGAAGAAGTATCCCTAGGCGTAGAAATCACAATAGCCAAGTAGCACTTATGCGTAAAAACACCAAAGTTACGCATAACAATTAGAAGTTACGCGTAGAATTTAGCTTACGCGTAAGTAGGGAAAAGCACTAAAGTTAGGCGTAGACAAAAGTTAGGCGTAGAAAGTTAGGCGTAGGATTTTCTTATGCGTAAGACTAGGCTTAGGCGTAGGAAAAATCTTAGGCGTAGAATTTCTACGCGTAAGCTTATGCTTATGCGTAATTTTAGGGTTTTTGCCCAAATGATCTTTTACACTATCACAGTGCAAAAGATATCCAAAGTCGACGTATTTTCAGACTTATTCAAGTAAGAAAACACGGAATAAACCACGAAAATGAAGATCAAACCAAGGAAGCACTTACGCGTAGTTTTAGGGTTTTACTACGCGTAGAAATGCTCGTAACTTTGATTCTGTCCAAAAGTGTTTCTAAACCAGTTTTTGTGTGATAA
>BPTQ01000001.1:219593031-219607676 GCA_019973895.1 Chrysanthemum seticuspe | reverse complement strand
AAAATCTTCAAATTTCTTTCCGTACTGGATTCAATTTATCGTAAGAAAACAAACAAGATTTGGGGAAAGGGGAAGTCAATAGGGTCACCCACACTAGGAAAAGAATGTTCAAAAGAGTTTTAGTTGTTTATCAACTTTTTATTGTATAACTGAATAATTCCAGAACGAAAATCATCGTTATCAAGATCCTTGATCTACGTAACCACACAACCCTCCTATGTGTCAGCGAAATCCGTAAAAGGATTCCCCTCCCAAGCAATGATGTTCTAAGAGACAAAAAACGAATAGATTTAGGAAAAAGGTCTTATGAACAAGCCCACAATTGTTACAGACTCCGAATTTGTACAAGTTCCTTTAGGTTAAAAGGAAGAACATTAGTACCCCACACTAGAAATAAAAGTAGAGAAATGATTTTTCTAATCTGAAAACTTTGAAAAACAAACTTGAAAACAAGTTGTACATACAAGGGAACACCATTCAGACTGCTCACATGATCACTAAGCATAGAGTCTTAAGCGATAAGCATAGCATTCCCCTTGTTGAGGAACCAAATCCAGAGGTCATTAAAAAGGCTAGAAATGCTCATAAGGTTCTTTATGATGGCAATGAAATCATTAAACCTAGACAGAAACCTAGTTGCGTTGAGTGCACTGAGGAAGATAAGATATCAGATGAAGTCACTAGGGAAAAGATGAACAAGAAATTAGGTGATCCTAAATTTAAAGAGATGAAAATAAAGATCACACCCCATGATTACAAGAAGGAAAATTGGATTTCCTTGAACATGTTTAAGCCTCAGACATTGTTAACACCCGAACAAGTATTCTGGAAAAAGGATTTAGATAAGCAAAAAACAGAGAATCTTGTAGTAACGAACCCTCCCCTTAGGAAAATGCCTAAAGCGACTGTGTATCCTCCCAACACACCAATGCATCTAGTTCCTAGAACTATTGCTACTAAAAGCAAGACCTTAATAAGTCAATATGTTATTTTTCAACTATTTGTTGATTTTGAGAAAACTTGTAAGAAAAGGATCACACCCACTGGGATAACTGAAGGGGAAAGGGGTTTAGAACAAACAAAAGAATGCTATTTAACTTAGGTCATGCCTTTCTTTAAACTTCTAAAAGATAACTTTGAGAGTCTTAAAAAGGGGATAGATACTGATATTAAGGGAATGGAAAAGGAATTTGATGCAATGATAGTTGAGGTTAGTGACTATGAGCGAGCACTAAAATATAATGAGATTGTGAGGAAGAACTTGCATACACTAAATGAGAACCTGATTTCTGAATGTATTGCTCAAGATGTGTTCTACACTGCTACTAACTGTTCTATTACAGCTTCTCGATTCCATGAACTGTCTGTTGCTTTGAAAGTCTCTCATGATCGTGTCATTGAGCTTGAAAAAACTAATTCTGAACTAAATGAGAAAATTGAACTGGATGATCATGACAATTTGGTTAAACATTTTTCTAAACTAGAAGTTGAGCATTTTAATTTACAACTAAAATATCAACATCTTAAAGAAAATGTCAAAACTTCAAATATCAAGACATCCTCAGATGCTCCAGAGTTTGATGCAGCTTTTCAAATTAACAAATGTGATGAACAGATTCAAGCTCATTGCAACACGATCAGAAAGTTGAAAGCCCAAATCTCTCAATTAAAGGGTCAAACGAACAATGTGACTGGTCCCCAAATGCCTCCTCCTTTAGATTCTCAGAATTCTCAAAACTTTCATCTTCAAAACTTAGTAAATGCTTTACAAAAGGAAAATGAGGTTTTTCTTGAAGAAAATAAAAAGGTTAAATGTCATTTCAATGAAATATTTGAATCTATAAAGGTCACTCGTAACAAAAATAACGAAACGGTAGCCTCGTTACAAAAAGAAATTGAGAATCTAAAGAGTCAGGTAAAAGGGAAGATGCCAATGACCAATGGGGAGAATGGTGTATCAAAGGTACATGTCTGTAATAAATATGCTTTGTCTGTGAAATATGTTCCTCCTCATCTTAGGAATAACAAACTTGCTATTCAAACATATTTCTCATACCTTAAGGACAGCCTAGAATGTCTCCGTGAGATTGTAGAAGAGGATAAGTTAGAGAAACCAGATGATAATGCAATTGGCCATGCATGCTTATATGCCAAACGATCTCAAGAACTTCTAGAATGCCTAATTACAATATGCCCTAAAACCTTAGGTGAGCAAGTCAATCCCTTGATACCGTGTTCTATGCCTAGTGCCAAGCATGCAAGTCATTCAATGCCAAATGTTATGAATGTGAACCCTAATGTGCCTTCAAGTAGTTCAGATTTCAAATCTGTTAGTGCTAAGAATGTGAACTCGAGTGTGCCCTCTAGGTGTTCAAATCCCAACTATTCAAGTGTTAAAAAAGTTAATCTTAGTGTGCCTGCATGTAGCTCAGATCCCAGCACATCTAAACAGGTGAAGCAAATAGTAGCCAAACCAACTAATGTTCCCATTCCCTCTACAGGAGTAATCAGTGACATTAAAGCAAGTAGGTCAAAGTCTCAAGACAATACAAGGAAGGACACGACCTCGCAAGCTAAGAATGTGCATTTGAAGAAAGTAGAAGACCTACCTAGGAACTTTAAGTTTGAGCCGAATAAAACGAATCGTGTTGATTCTAGTATTAGCCATAGGCGTACTGTAATTAATTCGAATTCTGATACTATTTGAAAACCTTGTATTGATGTCTGCTTGAATTATGTTTCTAATCATGAATGTGGTGTTAATGTTTTGCCTAATGATGTTAATTGTCCAATTAATATTGTTAATGCTAAAAATCATGCTAAGAAGGCTAAAAGGCAAAAACGAAAGAAAGTTAGAAAACAGTGGAAACCCACAGGAAGAACATTTAGTAAGATAGGCTATCATTGGATACCTGTTGGTCATAAGACTAATCAGATAATGCCCCCTAGAAAATGGATGCCTACTGGTAGAACTATTCCCTTAAGAAGTGAGCACACTTTGAATAGGGCTAATACAGATACTAGTACTACATCTATTCATAATGATTCCATTGCCTTAATTTCTGATATGAATGCTTCTATTTCTGATGTGGGTGTTCCAACCATTGTTACTAACCAAATGGAACCCATTCTTGCATGGGGATCCCAATTATCCAGTTATCCATTCTTGTCTGTGTTCAACTGCAGATCGTTCAAATCGTTCTGTGGTACCTGGACTCAGGCTGTCCCAAGCATATGACTGGCGACCGGTCGCGGCTCATGAACTTCGTGAGCAAATTCATCGGGACAGTTAGATTCGGGAATGATCATTTCGGTGCAATCATGGGTTATGGAGATTATGTTGTTGGCAAAAGTGTTATCTCCAGGGTTTACTATGTAGAAGGTCTTGGTCATAACTTGTTCTCTGTTGGTCAATTCTGCGATTCTGATCTAGAAGTAGCCTTCAGAAAACATACCTGCTTCGTTAGAGAACTTGATGGTAAGGAACTTTTAAGAGGTTCACGTGGTTCAAATCTATACACCATCTCTATCGAAGATATGATGAATTCTTCTCCAATTTGCTTGATGTCAAAGGCTTCTAAAACAAAGTCATGGTTATGGCATCGTCGTCTCAATCACTTGAACTTTGGCACCATCAATGATCTCACCAGAAAGGACTTAGTTGTAGGTTTACCTAGACTCAAGTATGAAAAGGATCATCTTTTTTCAGCATGTCAATTGGGAAAAAGCAAGAAGTATGCCCATAAACCCAAACCTACTAACTCTGTCACAAAAGTTCTTCATACAATTCATATGGATTTATGTGGACCAATGAGAGTGCAGAATATATTTGGGAAGAAATATGTGTTAGTTGTGGTTAATGATTACTCTAGATTCACCTGGGTCAAGTTCTTAAGGACAAAGGATGAAACTCCTGATATCATCATCAAAATCATCAAACAGCTGCAGGTTCGACTTAACAAAACCGTCAGAATTATCTGAACAGACAATGGAACTGAGTTTGTTAACAAACAACTTAGTGAATTTTATGAAAGCATTGGAATCAGCCATCAAAGAAGTGTTCCACGAACTCCTCAACAGAACGGTGTAGTTGAAAGACGAAATCAAACTCTTGTAGAAGCCGCTAGAACAATGCTGATTTACTCAAAGGTTCCAATGTTTCTCTGGGCTGAAGCTATTGCCACTGCATGCTACACACAAAATCGTTCCCTGATTCACACTGTTCATGGAAAAACTCCATATGAACTTGTCCACAACAGAAAACCTAATCTCTCTTTCCTTCGTGTGTTTGGTGCATTGTGTTATCCAACTAATGAGGGTCAAGACTTAGGCAAACTTAGAGCTAAAGCAGACATTGGAGTTTTTGTAGGGTATTCACCAAACAAAAAGGGATACCGAATCTACTACAAAAGAACTCGAAATATCATGGAAACAATTCACGTTACGTTTGATGAGCTGACCGGTCAAATGGCTCCTGGACAATCCAGTTCAGGACCCGCACTTCAAAACAGTCCCATTGGTTCATCCCTTGTTCCAAACTCTTCTCAAGAAACTCCATATGTACCTCCATCTGAAGATGATTTAAAGAAATTGTTTGATCCTATGTTTGATGAACTTTATGATCCAAGTACTAATGAGGTGTCGATTCCTACAACAGAGGCTGCTCATATTCCTGTGAATGAAGTCAATCCCTCAGTCTCAATATCTTTAAGTCAAGAAGCGCCTACTGCTGATCCTTCAGTCTCATCAACAAATCATCATTCTTCAAATGTTCATCATGGAAATGTTTCTGGCATCATTGATGAAGTTAATCCCTTAGCTAATCCTGAAGATGCTCCATTTGAAAACATATTTGCTCCTGAATCTTCATCAGAACCATCTTCTTCAAGAGACATCGACTCTGCTACTTCAGTCCCTCAACAACTACCACATGAACACCTCAGAAAATGGACTCACGATCATCCATTAGACAACATCATTGGAAATCCTTCTCGTCCGATATCCACTCGTAAACAGCTTGCTACTGATGCCTTATGGTGCTTCTTTAACTCTGTACTCTCAAAGATCGAACCTAAAGATGTTAAAACTGCTATGAATGAAGACAGCTGGTTCAATGCCATGCAAGATGAAATTCATGAGTTTGATCGATTAGATGTATGGGAATTAGTACCAGCTCCAGATTGTTCTATGATCATTGCTCTTAAGTGGATCTTCAAAGTGAAGCTTGATGAGCATGGTGATGTTTTGAAAAATAAGGCTAGGTTAGTGGCTAAAGGTTATCGTCAAGAAGAAGGCATAGACTTTGAGCAATCTTTTGCTCCAGTTGCTCGTATCGAGGCAATCAGAATATTCTTGGCTAATGCTGCTAGCAAGAACATGGTTGTTTATCAGATGGACGTGAAAACCGCATTTCTTAATGGAGATCTGAAAGAAGTGGTTTACGTCAGCCAGCAAGAGGGTTTTGTGAATTCAGAGCATCCTACTCATGTTTATCGCTTGAAAAAGGCCCTATATGGTTTGAAGCAAGCTCCTAGAGCATGGTATGATACGCTGTCAAAGTTTCTTCTATCTACTGGATTCAGCAAAGGAGCAGTTGATCCTACTTTGTTCACCAGAAAGTCAGGCAAACACTTAATTCACGTTCAAATTTATGTTGATGATATTATTTTTGCCTCGACCGACCCAATGGAATGTGATCGTTTTTCTAATGAAATGGGTTCAAAATTTCAAATGTCAATGATGGGACAAATGTCATTTTTCTTGGGATTACAAATTTCACAAAGTCCCGGAGGCATTTTCATAAATCAATCTAAATATGCAAATGAGATTTTAAAGAAATTTGGATTTGATTCTAGTGACCCTGTTGACACTCCCATGATTGATTGAACCAAGCTGGATGAGGACCACTCAGGGATCATGGTAGATCAAACGAAATATCGTAGTATGATTGGATCCCTGATGTACCTCACAGCTAGTAGACCAGACATCTTGTTCGCTGTGTGCATGTTTGCTAGATACCAGGCTAAGCCTACTAAAAAGCACCTTGAATCGGTTAAACGGGTCTTTCGGTATCTCCATGGAACCATCAATATGGGACTTTGGTACCCGAAGGACACCGGTATGTCTCTAACGGCCTATGCAGATGCTGATCATGCAGGTTGTCAAGATACACGTCGAAGTACGTCTGTGGGTGCTCAATTTTTGGGTGATAAGCTTGTGAGCTGGTCTTCAAAGAAGCAAATGAGTACTTCTATTTCCTCTACAGAGGCTGAATACATAGCCATGTCATCTTGTTGTGCTCAAATCTTATGGATGAGATCTCAATTATCTGACTATGGCTTTGAATTCAACAAAATCCCTCTTTACTGTGACAATAAAAGTGTAATTGCTCTCTCATGCAACAACGTTCAACACTCAAGAGCAAAGCATATCGACATTCGACATCACTTCATCAGGGAACAAGTGGAAAAAGGTGTGGTGGAACTCTATTTTGTGAGGTCTGAATATCAGTTAGCAGACATCTTCACCAAAGCTCTTCCAAGAGAACGTTTTGAGTTTATTCTTCCACGTCTTGGCTTGAAAAGTCTTCAACCAGAAACACTCAAACGTCTTCAGGAGGAAGACGAGGAGTAAAGGTCTATCTTTATCTATCTTTTGTATATATCTATTCGAAAAACAAAATACAAAATTATAAAACCTGTAAAATCCATAAAAATCTGAAAAATTCGAAAAATCTTCAAAAAATATTGTCAATTTGTTATGCTTTTTCTCGGTTCGTCAATATCTACGGTCATTGTGCTGTCATTCAAAGAATGACACGGGACTTTAGATGTTGTTCGAATTCTTAAAAAAAAAAAAAAAAAAAAATTAAAAAATTAAAAAATCAAAAAATAATTTTTGGGAGAAAGAGAAACAATGGTTTATTGTCATTTCAGGCAAGTAACCCGCTTTCTTAAAGAAAGAATAGAGCTATTCTTTATCATTTTTTTTAAAAATTCCATGCTCTGATTCTATTAACATTTATCTGCTGAAAACTAACTGCTTTGAAAAATAACTCAGTCTCTAATTTTGATAATCATCTGGACTTATTTGTCACAATATCAATCTTTCAATCAACAACTTATGTCATTGATTGAGGGGGAGAATGATTTCAATTAAATTAAAAAGTTATTTGGAGTTATTTGGCTTTAAATTGTTTTCAAAAGATATACATGCATGTTTTATGAATGGAGTTTTAAAGTCTTAAAATCCGATCCTTATCAGTTAAAACGCTTTCATAATCAAGACACAATTCCCCTTAAAAGCTTTCAAAATCAATTTAAATCTATAAGAGATCACAAATCTCAAATGATTTGATAATTGTGATCGGGGGAGAATGTGTGATTTAAATTGGATTTAAACTGATAATTCGGTAAATAGTTTTATAAGAATGTACAAGCTCTCCTTCCCACATGTGACAAACGATTTCAAATTTTCCATGCACATGTTGAGGGGGAGCATCTATCTTAAACCTATGATTTGAAACGTGATCACTTATCTCAATGTGCAGGTTCCCTCTAGTATGTGCAAAACTCTTTTCAAATCTCGAGGCACATATTGAGGGGGAGCAAACTTATGAAAACCTCATCCTTCCCGGAAATGCTTTATCTACTTGATTTGATCAGGGAAGTGATGTTGATATCTTTTAGAAAATGGTAATCAAAGAAGTAAATTCTTCCTCTTGCCTCCGTGTGCAAAACGATTTCAAACATTTGGTGCACATGTTGAGGGGGAGCACTTGTTCTAAAAATATCAAAAACAATTCAGGTACAAAATGTTTTGATAATATATCACAAGTATCTGGATTGATTTTCAAATGGTTTTCAATTGGCTCAAATGGCAGATGAACAATACCAAATAGACCGACCAAATTTACTTTATGTACGGTGATATAAGGATGATCAGGTTAGGTATTGGTTCCCATGATCCGCCAGAACCGGAGGGATCTACCCAGGGACAATCCACTAGTTAGTGTAGAAGTCCTTAGGTATGATGATAAAAGGAGAAAAATGAGATATGGGAAGAATGCGGACTGAGATAGAGCTAGTACTGGAACAAACCCAACAAAGTTCTAGCTATGAAGTCTCGGTAAGCACTGAAGGGGTTAAAGAATTAAAAAGAATTGAATGAGAAAAGGGTGAAAACAAATAGCCCTCCATATATTCAACTTTAGGGCAGAAACCGGGTTCAATTCATATGCTACTGATGGTAACATCGGTATTGAAGACAAGACGTCATGGACCCAGTGACGCACTGCACTTCAAATTTCCAAACCACTCAAGTTCCTCTTAAAAGACTTGTTTCATTCTCACGGGGAACCGACATTATCTATCGACTTTCTCTTAGAGATTGTTGATATTGAAGAAGGAGACCCTCTCCCTAGTCTCTGGCACAGGATCCAAATATGCACATATTGAGTCTAGAGCCACGAGATCATCAATAAATCTCATTAGGACACTTTCATTGATGACTCTCTGTTTCACACAATGTGGAAAGAGAGATTTTATCTTGAGTCCTATGCATTATCCTTGTGGTATTGCCAGAACATCTGAGTGATATGAAAACATACTCACAATGAAGATGGAAAGCCTTCTGGAGCCAACATCAAACAAGCTCCTGGTGGGTGGCATGTGAGATCTATAAAATAGATCAACCATGTGAAAACTGAACAGAAACAATGGGGCGATTCAATCTTTTGAATCAATCTTGGTTCAGGTTATGGATTGACGGATACCTTTGAAAAACCGGTCATTGTGCTTAAAAACTCTTTTCTTTAGCACATTGACCGTGTTCGTATATTTCAAATCAAAAGGTGTTTTATGATTGATAATTGATTTTCATTAAAACCTTCGTTGTATTGCAAAAACAATTTCTATTGAGCAATACACGATTGTCTTTCAAATCTCTTTTCATCAATCAGTGAATTTCTACTTCGCTGGTTCACTCACTCCGTGTTGTCTTCTTTGAGATGTTCCGGTTTGAGAACAGCTAGAGCAGCTGCGAAACCCTGTCAAGGAAATTCTTCGGAATTATACCTGATCATAGGCAGTACTTGTACTGATCAACGGGGAACCGTGGGCCGTGTACCTCAATTCAACGAAATTGATCAAAGACACTATCGTGCGCTTTATTGCTAACTGTTTTATGCAGGTACACCCGACGTTTGCAGCTAATCAGAATGAAGCGGTCAATCCATAGCCGCATGCTCACACTACACATTCATCTCAAAAGAAATCATGATAAGTGCATCAATGACTCTGATATTTTCACTCCATGCTTCTGCTACGCTGCTGCCAATATCATGAATAAACGAAAGCTTCCGTTACTCTGATGAGAAGATATCATGATCCAGAATGTGAGCATGTCGGTCCGAAAGTCACAACATCACATAATACCAACACCAAAATGGATGTCTCAGAGATTTTTGTTAGCTGATGATCTCAAAAGCTGGCTTGAAATTATTATCACGTGGATCAGTAAAAGACCTCCACTTGGATTAACCAAACATGCAATGAGTGGAATCAGTGACTACGAGCTTCGGAGCAAAATACTACATCAAGAATGCAAGAACAATTGTTAATGTAATATCTGTTTGTATTCAATGTAATTTTAGTATATGTTTGAGGTGACCTCCCTTAGGGGGAGATTGTTAGGAATTAGAAATTCCAGGTATTAAAGAGTCGGTCACCTCAAGTATATGTAATCGTTAGAAAGCTCGTAGTCGTAGTTCTTTTATGTTAAGTAGTATTTAGTTTAGTAACACCGTGGAGGACGGACGGGTCTTTACCCACTGTATGCCTGATCCACAGCCCGTTGTGTGGCTTTTATGTAAGACTATAAATACTCTCTACCTCCCAAGGTAGAGAGTTGGAGCTCATAATAATATTTTCTTTCTCTCACTATAGTTCCTAACTCTCTTCCTTTCTCTCACTAGAACTTTCTCTCTCTAACATACTTATATGCCTACTTTGATCATGGTTTAGAGTGTTTGTGAAATCCAATATCCTACAGGATCACAGATGTGAACCTCTCATAAATGTTCTCGACAGATTGCTAAGATCTGTGAAGGACTCGATATTAACCACTGATAATCTTATTTGTTGATCAACAAGTGATGAAATGTCAAGTGTTCCTAAGAGATCTTTTGATGAATCTCGTGGCTCTAGACTCAATAGTGCGTTTTGGTTTTCCTGAGCGGAGACTAGGGAGAGGGTCTCCTTCTTCAATACCAGCGATCTCTAAGAGAAAGCCAATAGTTTACGTAGGGTTCCCTGTGAGAATGAAACAAGCTTATGTTGAGAGAAACTTGAGTGGCTAAGAAGGTTTAGTGCATGCGTCACTGGGTCCATGACGACTGTTAATCTTCAATACCGGCGTCACTAAGTGACAACCAGTAGCATATGAATTGAACCCGGTGTCTGCCCTAAGTTGAGTAATTTGGAGGGCTATTTCTTTTCACCCTTTTCTTTGCATTTCTTTTTAATTCTTCAACTCCTTCTTTCTCCGATTCTCATTTTCTCCTTTTTTTTTATAATCGTACCTAAGGACTTCTAAGTACTAACTATTTGTGATGTCCTTGGATAGATCCCTCCGGCTCTGGCGGATCATAGGACGGTTATTCCTAACCTTAGTCACCTTATAACTCCATGACTAACCTATGTTGCCATTAAAACCACTGTAGTGAAGAATCTCTCAAAGGGTTTGTAAATGAAAAACATGTTTGAACCACTGTGAGAGATAAGATTTTGCATAAATACTCCCCCTCCACATGTGCTTAAGAGTTTTAACGGTTATTTGCACAGTGAGGAAAAAGCGCGCACTTTTTGAATTGATCCACTCAAGATAGACAATCCCCCGCGAGACACGGTTACATTGCATAGTTAAAGAGTTGCATTGTCAGCTTTTAGGTGACAACTAGCTCTAATAACTACCTTGAAGGTGTAAACAAACCTCGAAAGGTTGTCAAACCCGTCAGAGTTCATGTCTACCAAGAGTTTCTCGAATGGTACATTCTACTCGGACAAGTCCTTTGCGAGACACGTTTACATTACTAGCGAACTAGATTGAAATTATTACCCGTCCAGGACAAGTCTTTTCGAGTTACTAACAGTTTAGTACCGTCAATTCGTTGGTTAAGTCTATTACACAAAGATTCATTTGCATTTACACAACATATTTCTTTTCACATAATTTTCCCCCCCTCAAAAATGGCATATAAAATGTTATTTTTGAACAGTTGAGAATAAATATGACCATTTCGAGTGTTGCGGGAAGATGACCACTATGAACAATTTGTGAACAAAGTTTAATTCAAATACTCCCCCTCAATTAGTGATATAAACGGTTGAGGTTTTGAAAATCATATGGGGAAGTACTTGTCCTTTTGAGCAAAACCTTGAAAAATGAAAGGTTTGATAGGTTTTACGTAAAAGTAAGAAGCTTTCGCTCCTTTTATAAGGATTGTGGCACTGAAGCGTACCACAGGGTCCTTTCTTGACAAGAACGGGTTGTACACTGTTATGTGTGCACAAGCCATAGACATATATAATCACACATCCAAATGTAATAATGAAGGAAACAATTCAAGGGGTACCAGGAAGTGCAGTGATGTCGCCAGGAGTGCGAACAGGGCGTTGATAGCCGGTGATGTTGATCCTGGGTCGACCACCAACAAAGCTTTCCAATGTTCTGAACTGATCCCTTCGAAACAACCTTTCATCAATCATTCTGATGATTCTCCTCACATCCCTTCGATCCTGAGAATTCCATCGCTTAGGAGACCCAATATTTTGTCGTATATCCTTCAACCTATAGGCCAATCCATCCCTAACCATCTTCAAAGTGTGATCTCCAAACTTGTGAAGTTCATTACACGCCATTATGCAATTTCTTTGAAGTTCACTGCGGTAAACAACGCCGAAAGGTTTGCTGATGAGTGTGTATTGTGAGAGCTGGTTGAGGTCGGGAAGATCTAGCTGAGGTGGAGTGAAGTTGACACGGGTCTGATAAGATTCAACTGCCAGCTGAAGATCTTCTACACGTTCCTTGATGACTATGCGTCTGATGAAGATGAGCAATGACTTGATGAATTCACGTTGTACTTCGGTTGAAAATTGTCTCATGCGACCTTGTACTTTGGCAAGGTACATGTCTTCGATGTCGTTGATAGACAAATTCTCAAAGTCAGCTTCAGAGAATGCATAATCCCTTTCATCTTGTCATTTGACCACGATATTCTTTAGGAAGGTGTAGTCCCACTTAGATGACAGAACAACATGTTTGATGGCAACGATATCCTTAGTACTGAACACCGCATGTTGAGACTTCTGAACCTGACAGCTTTTGTAGTAGATTCTTCGGCGTTCCCGTACATTGCATCTCGGTCGTATGCTTCCACTTTGTCAGAGACAAGTGATTGGCACGTTCCTCGATGGCTATGCAGTTCGAGTATATAGCTGATGGGAATGGAAGTGTCAATGATGTAGCGTATTTCCTTGAACCATCGCCACCATCTAGAAGAAATTACAGGTCTTTGTTGAAGAAATATCTGAATGGAATCCTCGGTTCATCTGGTTGGCCAATTGTTGGTAGAGGTTTTGACCAGTCGGTGTAGTATGGAGGGTTGTCCCGTTTGGTGAAGTCGATGTTTGCTTCTGGGTTGAGCCAATCCATGTTGTTAGACATAGCTCGAGCAATGTTCTCAAGGTGATATTCGACCTCGATGGCACTTTCGGAGCTATCTTTCCACAGTTGAAAAGCTTCATTCTTGATTCGCCTCAACTCGGATTTCGTCATCTTTCTTCACCTGGAACTTTTCTTGTAAAAGTTTTGCATGCTCCAATGTATTACCGTCTACCAAATCCTGACCTTCATCAGGGTAGGGAGTGTTGTTAACAAGAGTAGAGAACCATTCAAATTCATCAGTTTTATCGTCATCTAGCCAAGATATGACGTCAGTCTGAGGCGTCTTCTTCTTCTTCTTTTTCGAAGGCCTAGATGATGATTCTGGTTTCTGAACTTGTTTGGGAGAGGTGGGTTGTTGTAGGGGCTCAAGGACCTCTTCATCGTCACCACCCGTGTACTCAAAGTGATCACCGGTTTTCTGAGTCAGGGGTGGTAACTCGGAATCGTCCTGAGGTTTATCTGTAGAAGAACGAGGAGGAGACCTTTGTTGAGTAGGAGTCCGTTGGAGAGGAGGTAACATAGAAGATGATTCACCAGACTTCTTCTGATGTTTAGCTTTATCATGCTTATCCTGATCCTTGTCTTCATCGTCACTAGGACGTTTAGACTTTTCTGCTTCGAATCTACATGCTTCTTTGAGTTGGTAGTCCAGCAATGCTTGAAACAGCTTTCCTTCCTCAGAAGTAAATGTCCCAGATCGTGTAGACATTTGTGTGACAAGCTTGGCCACCAATTCATTATCCGAGAAAACTACAGGATCAGATGGATTGATTGTGACGGTTAAAGGTGTGGATTTTATAGTTTGCTTGGCTATCTGCATAAGATTCAGATATAGTTGTCTGGTAAACATCTCCTTTGTGACTTTAGGAACGATATCCAGAAGGTACTTGTTAGTGTAACCTTCGATCATTTCGTTCAGTTCCTCTTGACGATGACTTTTCATGAACTTTTGAACGAATTCCCTTTATTTCTGCATCTTGTCATTCTCATCATTTAAGTATTGTATTTGGTTAGCAAACCAATTCAGTTTTCTGTAGAGCATGTCCTTCTTTCTGACTTGTTGGACAGCTTTCACAATTCTTTCATGAGTCTGAGAAATCCAAGATCGAGGTGGTTTCTTCACAGATTTGGATGTTGATTTGGTTGATTTCTTTGATGGTGGTGGTGAGGAGTGAGATGAAGAATCTGATGAGGAAGAGACATGAGGAGACTCGGGGTCCTTGGGCGGTTCAGAAGTTTCCTTCTGTGAACGTGTAGGACTTTCCAGAAGCAGCTTGTCATAATCAGCATCTTTATCTTTCTCAGACTTCTCAGTTTCAGGTTTCTCAAACTCATATTCGATAGTATCCTCCACAAGCTTTTGTTGTTGCACAAGAGTGGTGGCACCAGATCCCTTATCGGGTCGATTAACCGCATCAGGATCTGGTGAAGAGTGGGCAGCACCACTTGATCCTCCTGGGCCACCCATTTGGTCTTTTGCAAATTCTTCAGCTTTTTGAAGGTGTCTGACGATTTTAAACTTCTTCCTGTAAGATTGATCCAGTAGCTCTTCTTCTTCAGAGCTCTCATCATAGGGCACAAGTGCGGGAGTCTTCCCTTTTCCTTTATCAGCTTGAGGACTTGGAGGTTTTGGTACTGAAGGATTGTCATCCTTTGCAGTTTCAGAGTAGGTAATCTCTTCATCTGTGTCAGTATCTTCAGAGCTTTCGTCCACAAGCTTTCTTTGCGGTTCAGGTGTGGGAATAGGTTCAGCTTTCTTTACGGGAACAATCCTTTTACGAGGAGGATTCCTTTTGGGAAGCTTCCTATAACTTTCAGAACCTACTGCACTTCCAGCACTTCCTCTTCTGGTTCTCAGAGTAGTTTCAGATGGATTTACAAACACAAAAAAAAAACTTATTTTTTTTTTCCTGTTAGGTCAC
>BPTQ01000001.1:219501265-219593021 GCA_019973895.1 Chrysanthemum seticuspe | reverse complement strand
TATTTTGTGTAGAACTCGTTGCGTCGAGCTTTAGTTTAAGAGTAAATTTTATACGTTCAAGAAAGAAAGTTGAAGTAATATAAACTCAAGGACAAGTATCAGTAACTGGAGTTGATAGTAACGTAGTTTAAGGAAAAGGTAAAGAAATTATAGTCTTAATTAAGGAAAAACTTCTGAAAGTTTAACTGGAAAATTAACAAATTTCTTTCCGTACTGGAGTTAATTTATTGTAAGAAATCAAACGAGTTTTGGGGAAAGGGGGAGTCAATAGGGACATCCACACTAAGAGAAGAATGTACAAAAGAGTTTTAGTTGTTTGTCGACTATTTGTTGTATGTCCGACTAATTCCAGAACGATAATCACCGTTATCTCTAGGGAGAAAATGAATAAGAAGCTTAACGATCCTGCGTGTAAAGAGAATAACATAACGATCAAACCTCATGATTACACTAAGGAAAATTGGATATCCTTGAACATGTTTAAGCCTCAAACTCAATTAACCCCAGAACAGATCTTTTGGAAGAAAGATATGGATAAGCTAAAAGTTAATGTACTTGTTGAAACAAACACTCCCCGTAGGAAAATGCCGGCAGCTACTGTGTATCCTCCAAATACACCAATGCATCTAGTTCCTAGATCTATTGCCACTAATAGCAAGACCTTAATCAGCCTGTATGTTGTTTATCAGCTGTTTGTTGATTTTGAGAAAACATGTAAGAAGAGAATCACACCTACAGGGATAACTGAGGGGGAAAGGGGTTTTGAGCAAACTAAAGAATGTTATTTAATTGAGGTCATGCCTTTCTTTAAACAATTAAAAGGTCAATTTGAAAGTCTTCAAAAAGGAATTAATTCTGATATTAAAGAAATGGAAAAGGAATTTGATGCAATGATAGTTGAGGTCAATGACTATGAACAGGAACTCAAATATAATGAAGTTGAAAGAAAGAACTTGCATATTTTAAATGAGAATTTGATTTCGAGCTGCGTTGCTCAAGATGTGTTTTATACTGTTACTAAGCACTCTATTACTGCTTCTCGATTTCATGAATTATCTATTGCATTGAAAGTTTCCCATGATCGTGTCATTGAGCTTGAAAACAAAAACTCAGAACTAAGTGAGAAAATTGATCAGGATGATCACGATAATTTAGTAAAACATCTTTCTAAACTAGAAGTTGAACATTTTGATTTACAACTAAAATATCAACATCTTAAAGAAAATGTCAAAACCTCAAATATCAAGACATCCTCAGATGTTCCAGAGTTTGATGCAGTTTTCAGATAAACAAACGTGACGAACAGATTCAAGCTCATTGTAACACGATCAGAAAGTTGAAAGCCCAAATCTCTCAATTAAAGGGTGAAAAGAACAATGTGACTGGCTCCCAAATGCCTCCTCCTTTAGATTCTCAGTTTTCTCAAACTTTTCATCTTCAAAACTTAGTTAATGCTTTACAAAAAGAAAACGAAAGTTTTCTAGAAGAAAATGAAAAAGTTAAACGACACTTTAAAGAGTTATATGATTCAATGAAAGTCACTCGTGACAAAAACAACGAAAAAATAACGTCTTTACAAAAAGAAATTGAGAATCTGAGGAGTCAGGAAAAAGGGAAACTGCCACTTGTTTTTAATGAGAATGTTGCATCAATGTCATCCTCAGACTGCAAATATACTGTGACTGTTAAATACATTCCTCCTCATCTTAGGAATAATGAACCTGTGTTTCACAACTATTGTGCTCACCTTAAGGATAGTCTAGAATGTCTTCGTGAGATCGTGGAAGAGGATTTCCTAAATAAGCCTATTGATAGAGAAATTAGGTTTGCTTGCATTCAGGCCAAACGATCTCAAGAGCTGCTAGAATGTTTAATAGCAACATGTCCTAAATCCTTAGGTACGAAAGGAAAAGCTGTGATGCCTTGTTCTATGCCTAGTGCCAAGCATAGAAACCATTCTATGCCCAGTCTTAAGAAAGTGAACACTAATGTGCCTTCAAGTAGTTCAGATCCCTGCACTTCTAGTTCAGGAATGCAAAAAGTAGATCAACCAACTAATGTTCCCATAATTCCCTCTACAGGAGTAATCAGTGACATTAAAGCAAGCGGGTCAAAGCCTCTAGGCAATAACAAGCAAGATAGGACCTCGCAAGCTAAGAATGTGCATTGGAAGAAAGTAGAAGACCAACCTAGGAACTTTAAGTTTGTGTTGAATAAGACGAATCGTGTTGATTCTAGTGTTAGCTCTAAACGTACTGTAATTAATGCGAATTCTGCTACTTTTGGCAAAACATGTAATGATGATTGCGTGGTTTCTGTTACTAATCTTGAATGTGGTGTGAATGATTTGTCTAATGCTGTTAAATGCCCAGTTAAAACTGTTAATGCTAATAATCAAGCTAAGAAGGCTAAAAGGCAAAGGCGAAAGAAAGTTAGAAAACAGTGGAAACCCACAGGAAGGAAATTTTGTAATATAGGTTATCAATGGATACCTACTGGGCATATGGTTAATGTGTTTTGCCCTAAATTTTCTAAGTCAATGCCCACTAGAAAATGGATGCCTACTTGTAGAACTATTCCCTTAAGAAGTGAACATACTTTGAATAGGTCAAATATGGACACTAGCACTGCATCTATTTCTAATGAGTCCATTGTTTCTACCTCTGATGTGGGTGTTCCAATCACTGTCACTAACCAAATGGAACCCATTCTTGCATGGGGATCCCAATTATCCAGTTATCCATTCTTGTCTGTGTTCAACTACAGATCGTTCAAATCGTTCAGTGGTACCTGGACTCAGGCTGTTCCAAGCATATGACTGGAGATCGGTCACGGCTCATGAACTTCGTGAGTAAATTCATCGGAACTGTGAGATTCGTAAACGATCATTTTGGTGCTATTATGGGTTATGGAGATTACGTGGTTGGAGATAGTGTGATTTCCAGGGTATATTATGTTGAAGGTCTTGGACATAATCTATTTTCTGTCGGACAATTCTGTGACTCAGATTTAGAAGTGGCCTTCAGAAAACATACTTGCTTTGTTAGAGAACTTGATGGTGTGGAACTTCTCAGAGGAACTCGTGGTTCAAACCTATACACCATCTCGATCGAAGATATGATGAAATCTTCACCCATTTGCTTGCTGTCAACGACTTCCAAAACTAAGTCATGGCTATGGCACCGTCGTCTCAATCACTTGAACTTTGGTACTATAAACAATCTTTCCAGAAAGGACTTAGTAAGAGGATTACCCAGATTAAAGTATGAAAAAGATCATCTTTGTTCAACTTGCCAATTGGGAAAAAGCACAAAATATGCCCACAAACCAAAACCCACAAACTCAGTAATGGAAGTTCTTCATACCCTTCATATGGATCTGTGCGGACCAATGAGAGTGCAAACAATAAATGGGAAGAAATACATTCTAGTAGTTGTTGATGACTACTCTCGATTTACTTGGGTAAATTTTTTGAGGACAAAGGATGAAACTCCAGATTGCATCATCAAACTTATCAAACAGCTTCAGGTTCGACTCAACAATACTGTTAGAATTGTTCGAACAGACAATGGCACAGAGTTTGTTAACAAATACTTAATTCAGTTTTATGAAAGTGTTGGAATCAGTCATCAAAGAAGTGTTCCACGAACTCCTCAACAGAACGGTGTAGTTGAAAGACGAAATCGAACTCTTGTGGAAGCCGTAAGAACAATGCTAATTTATTCAAAGGTTCCAATGTTTCTATGGGCTGAAGCCATTGCCACTGCTTGCTACACCCAAAATCGTTCCCTTATTCACACCTCTCATGGAAAAACTCCATATGAACTTGTCCATAAATGAAAACCTGATCTATCCTACCTTCGTGTGTTTGGTGCTTTATGTTACCCAACTAATGACGGTCAAGATTTAGGTAAACTAAAAGCTAAAGCGGACATTGGAGTATTTGTAGGTTATGCACCAAACAGAAAAGGATACCGAATCTACAACAAGAGAACCCGAAATATCATGGAAACAATTCACGTTACGTTCGATGAGCTGACCGGTCAAATGGCTCCAGGACAATCCAGTTCTGGACCAGCATTTCAACCTTTATCCAGTAGTCCTATCAGTTATACTCTTGTTTCTAATCCCTCACCAGCAACTCCGTATGTACCTCCTTCAGAAGATGATTTGAAGAAATTATTTGATCCAATGTTTGATGAACACTATGAGCCAAGTGCTAATGATATGTCAGTTCCATCAACAGAGGCTGCCTCTATCCCTGTCAATGAAGTTAACCCTTCAGTTTCAATGTCATTAAGTCAAGAAGCGCCTGCTGCTGATCACTCTGTCTCATCAACAAATCATCAATCATCGAGTGTACACAATGGAAATGTTGCAGCTGTTACAGATGATGAAAACCCTTTTGTTCCTCCAGAAGATGAACCCTTTGAAAACATATTTGCTCCTGAGTCATCATCAGAACCATCTTCTTCAGGAGATATCAACTCTGCTACTTCAGTTCCTCAACAACAACCACATGAACACCTCAGAAAATGGACACATGATCATCCATTGGACAACATCATTGGAAACCTTTCCCTTCCAGTATCCACACGGAAACAACTTGCAACCGATTCCTTATGGTGCTTCTTCAACTCCGTACTCTCTGAGATCGAACCAAAAGACGTGAAAACTGTCATGAATGAAGACAGCTGGTTCAATGCTATGCAAGAAGAAATTCATGAGTTTGATCGACTAGATGTATGGGAATTAGTACCTGCTCCAGATTGTTCTATGATTATTGCTCTAAAGTGGATCTTTAAAGTGAAACTTGATGAGCATGGTGATGTTTTAAAGAACAAGGCTCGATTGGTTACAAAAGGATACTGTCAAGAGGAGGGTATTGAATTTGAAGAATCATTTGCTCCAGTTGCTCGTATCGAGGCAATCAGAATCTACTTGACTAATGCTGCAAGTAAGAACATGGTAGTCTATCAGATGGATGTAAAGACGGCGTTTCTTAACGGAGATATTAAAGAAGTCGTTTACGTCAGCCAGCCTGAAGGCTTTGTGAATCCAGAGCATCCTACTCACGTCTATCGTTTGAAGAAGGCTCTTTACGGTTTGAAGCAAGCTCCAAGGGCATGGTATGATACGGTATCAAAGTTTCTTCTATCTACTGGATTCAGCAAAGGAACAGTTGATCCGACATTGTTCACCAGAAAGTCAGGAAAACATTTAATTCACGTTCAAATATAT
This sequence comes from Chrysanthemum seticuspe, assembly GCA_019973895.1. NCBI lineage: Eukaryota > Viridiplantae > Streptophyta > Magnoliopsida > Asterales > Asteraceae > Chrysanthemum > Chrysanthemum seticuspe. The sequence continues at coordinate 219,587,780 of BPTQ01000001.1, read as the reverse complement.
GTTGATGATATCATTATTGCCTCGACTAACCCCAATGAATGTGACCATTTTTCAAATGAAATGGGTTCTAAATTTCAATTGTCAATGATGGGACAAATGTCATTTTTCTTGGGATTACAAATTTCACAAAGTCCCGGAGGCATTTTTATAAATCAATCTAAATATGCAAATGAGATTTTAAAGAAATTTGGATTTGATTCTAGTGACCCTGTTGACACTCTCATGATAGAGCGTACTAAACTGGATGAGGACCACTCAGGGATCATGGTAGACCAAATGAAATATCGTAGTATGATTGGATCCCTGATGTACCTCACAGCCAGTAGACCAGACATTCTGTTCGCTGTTTGCATGGGTGCTAGATATCAGGCTAAGCCTACCAAAAAGCACCTTGAAGTGGTTAAACGGGTCTTTCGGTATCTCCAAGGAACCATCAATATGGGTCTTTGGTACCCGAAGGACACTGGTATGTCACTAACAGCCTATGCAGATGCTGATCATGCAGGATGTCAAGATACACGTCGAAGCACGTCTGGAGGTGCTCAGTTTTTGGGTGATAAGCTTGTGAGCTGGTCTTCAAAGAAGCAAATGAGTACTTCTATTTCCTCTACATAGGCTGAATACATAGCCATGTCATCTTGTTGTGCTCAAATCCTATGGATGAGATCTCAGTTATCTAACTATGGCTTTGAATTCAACAAAATCCCTCTGTACTGTGATAATAAAAGTGCTATTTCTCTCTCATGCAACAACGTACAACACTCAAGAGCAAAGCACATCGACATTCGACATCATTTCATCAGGGAGCAAGTAGAAAACGGTGTGGTGTAACTCTATTTTGTGAGGACTGAATACCAGTTAGCAGACATCTTCACCAAAGCTCTTCCTAGAGAACGTTTTGAGTTTATCCTCCCACGACTTGGTCTAAAGAGTCTACAACCGGAAACACTCAAACGTCTTCAAGAGGAAAACGAGGAGTAAAGGTCTTTCTTCATCCATCTCTTGTAAATATTTATTCAAAAAGCAAATAGAAAAATATAAAACTTTCAAAAAAATCCATAAAAATTTGAAAAATCTTGAAATTTTTTAAAAAATATTGTAATTTTGTCATATTTTTCTCGATTCGATAATTTCTACGATCTTTATGCTGTCATTCAAAGAATGACACGGGATTTTAGATGTTCGAATGTTCTTAAAAAAAATCAAAAAATCAAAAATATTTTTGGGAGAAAGTGAAACAAAATGGTTTATTGTCATTTCAGACAATAACCCGCTTTTCTAAGAAAGAACAGAGCCATGCTTTATCTTGTTTTTCAAAACTCATGCTCTGATTCTATAAAAAATTACTTACTATCTAATGAAAACTAATTGCTTTGAAAAATAACTCGGACTCTATTTTTGAAAATCATCTGGACTCAACGTTAATCAAAAATATCTATCTCTCAATCAACAACTTATGTCATTGATTGAGGGGGAGAATGATTTCAATTAAATCAAAAGGTTATTTGTCATACAATTATTTTTCAAAATATAATCATGCATGTTTAATCAATGGAGTTTAAAGTCTCAAAATCCGATCCTTATCAGTTAAAACATTTTCATAATCAAGTCACAATTCTCCTTAAAAGCTTTCAAAATTAATTTAAATCTACAGAGATCACAACTCTCAAATGATTTGATAATTGTGATTGGGGGAGAATTTGTGATTTAAATTGGATTTAAACTGATAATTCGGTAAATAATTTTATAAGAATGTACAAGCTCTCCTTCCCACATGTGCCAAACGATTTCAAATTTTCCATGCACATGTTGAGGGGGAGCATCTATCTTAAACCAGAAAGATTTGAAACGTGATCAATTTATTTCAATGTGTAGTCTTTTCCTAATATGTGCAAAACACCTTCAAATATCTATGCACATATTGAGGGGGAGCAACTATTTTGAAAACCACATTCTTTATATAACTACTCTTAGATGCAAGCCAACCCCTCAAAGATGAAAATTAATTCTATTACATAATGATGCTTGATGCACATGTTGAGGGGGAGCTCTTGTTCTAAAAATATCAAAAACAATTCAGGTACAAAATGTTTTGATAATATATCACAAGTATCTAGATTGATTTTTAAATGGTTTTCAATTGGTTCCAACGGCAGATGAGCAATACCAAATAGACCGACCAATTTTACTTTATGTATGGTGATATAAGGACGATAAGGTTAGGTATTTGTTCCCATGATCCGCCAGAACCGGAGGGATCTACCCAGGGACAATCCACTAGATAGTATAGAAGTCTTTAGGTATATTGAAAAAAAGGAGAAAAATGAGATATGGGAAGAGTGCAGACTAAGACTGAGCTAGTACTGGAATAAACCCAACAAGGTTCTAGTTATGAAGTCTCGGTAAGCACTGAAGAGGTTGAAGAATGAAAAAGAATTGAATGAGAAAAAGGTGAAAATAAATAGCCCCCCAATTATTCAACCTTAGGGCAAATACCGAGTTCAATTCATATGCTACTGGCGGTTACCAAGGTAACATCGGTATTGAAGACAAGACGTCATGGACCCAGTGAGGCACTGCACTTCAACTTCCCAAACCACTCAAGTTCCTCCTAAAAGGACTTGTTTCATTCTCACGGGGAACCGACATAATCTATCGACTTTCTCTTAGAGATTGTTGATATTGAAGAAGGAGACACTCTCCCTAGTCTCCGAAATAGGATCCAAATATGCACAATTGAGTCTAGAGCCACGAGATAATCAATAAATCTCATTAGGACACTTTCAATAAAGACTTTCTGTTTCACACAATGTGGAAAGAGAGATTATATCTTATGAGTCCTACGCATTATCCTTGTGGTATTGCCAGAACATCTGACTGATATGCAAACATATTCACAATGAAGATGGAAAGCCTTCTGGAGCCAACATCAAACAAGCTCCTGGTGGGTGGCATGTGAGATCTATTCAATAGATCAACCATGTGACAACTAAACAGAAACAATGGGGCGATTCAATATTTTGAATCAATCCTGGTTCAGGTTATGGATTGACGGATATCTTTGAAAAACCGGTCGTTGTGCTTAAAAACTCTTTTCTTTAGCACATCGACTGTGTACAAATATTTCAAAATAAAAGGTGTTTATGATTGATAATTGATTTCAATTAAAACCTTCGTTGTATTGCAAAAACAATTTCTATTGAGCGATACACGATTGTTTTTCAAATCTCTTCTTATCAATCAGTGAATCTCAATTCGCTGGTTCACTCACTCCGTGTTGTCTTCTTTGAGACGTTCCGGTTTGAGAACAGCTAGAACAGCTGCGAAACCATGTCAAGGAAATTCTTCGGAATTATACCTGATCACAGGCAGTACTTGTACTGTTCAAGGGGGAACCGTGGGCCGTGTACCTCAATTCAACGAAAGTGATCAAAGACACTTTCGTGCGCTGTATTGCTAACTGTTGTATGTAGGTACGCCCGACGTTTGCAGCTGATCAGAATGAAGCGGTCAATCCATAGCCGCATGCTCACACAACACATTCATTTCTAAAGAAATCATGATTAGTGCATTAATGACTCTGATATTTTCACTCCATGCTTCTGCTACGCTGCTGCCAATATCATGAATCAACAAAAGCTTCCGCTACTCTGATGAGAATATATCATGATCCAGAATGTGAGCATGTCGGTCCAAATGTCACAACATCACATAATACCAACACCACAATGGAAGAGTCAGAGATTTATGTTTGCTGATGATCTCAAAGCTGGCTTAAAACTCATTATCACGTGGATCAGTTAAAGACCTCCACATTGATTATCCAAACATGCAATAATGAAGAATCAATGACTACGAGCTACAGAGCAAAGAACATTAACAAGAAACCAAGAACAATCTAATTGTAATATCTGTTTGTATTCTATATATTTTAGAGGTGACCTCCCTTAGGGGGAGATTGTTAGGATTTAGTAAATCCAGTTATTAAAGAGTCGGTCACCTCAAGTATATGTAATCGTTAGAAAGCTCGTAGTCGTAGATTAGTTAATGTTTAGTAGTATTTAGTTAAGTAACACCGTGGAGGACGGACGGGTCTTTACCCACTGTATGCCTGATCCACAGCCCGTAGGTGGCGTTTTATGTAAGAACTATAAATACTCTCTACCTCCCAAGGTAGAGAGTTGGAGCTCATAATAAGATTTTTTTCCTCTCACTAAAGTTCCCAACCTCTAACTTTCTCTCTCTAAAACCTCTTGTATACGCCTCTTTGAACATTGGTTTTGTGTGTTTGTGAAATCCAATATGTTACAATTACTAAAAATGACATAATTAAATGAGTTTTTGTATATGTTAGATATTTTTGTGGGCAAATAAGTAATTTATTGTTCAAAACCCTCAGGCTAAAGTTTTTAGCCCCTTTTATAGGGGCTAAAGTTTTAAGCTCTTTTTATGGGATTATGATTTCATAAGCCCGCATAACAAATGAGACTTATTTATAAGTCGGCTTATTTTAATAGCCCAAGCCTCATAAGCCCTTCGCCAAACACAACCTATATATTTTCATATTTGAAATTTATGTTTCATTGGTTTGTACCAAAAGTTTTAGAAGTTGTATATCTCAATTTTAAGAGAGAGTGTTTTGTGTATCATATCATATGTAGCATAGATTATACCATTTTGCTTAACAAATTGTATTTTCATGTAACTTGTGTGATAACATTAATTAAAGGTTGGCCGATCAACTTTTTTTTATGTTTGATCTATTTAAACCAATGTTGCCAAAATCAGTCAACTCGGCTGATTAATCGTTAATCGGCCGAGTACCATGTCGATTTTTGAAAATCGGTCGAAAAATCGGTCTAGGATAAAAATCGACACTAAGCAGACAAAAAATCGGCCGAATCGGTCAAAATCGGCCGAATCGGTAAAAAATCGGCCGAATCGGGCAAATCGGTCATTTTAAAAATAATAATAATTTAGGCATTATAATTAATTTGGAGATCGTATATTTCACTTATAACGCACAATGGGCATCATAATCAGAATTGGAGCCTTTTATTAAGGTTTGAAAACATAGCAGGCATGGAATCAGTTAAGATTTTTAGTTTGTTCTCCATAAATACCAAAAAACTGCAGGAAATGCCAATCTAATTAATCACCGATTAATCCCGACTTGACCGATTACTCGCTGCAAGGTGGTCAACCGCCCGACTACCGATTCACGATTTTTGCAACATTGATTTAAACCATTGTATTATCAGATTGATAAATTGTGTAGGATACTAATTATTATAAACACTCTTGAATCTTCTGGTTTGGCCGTGAGTTTAGAGAGAGAAAGTAAGAGATGGGAGACTTCTTAGAGAGAGAAAGTAAGTTGATTTAGATTTAACCAAAATGAAGTTCCAACCTTCTCTCTTAGTGGGAAGAGAGTATCTATAGTTACACATAAACGCCTCTACGGGCTGTAGAGCGGGCTGACATTGGGTAAAGACCCGACCCGACTCCACGATGATACTTAAACTAAACGTTTTCTAGTAAGACTATGACCTAACTAGAGCTAGATGATACTCGAGGTAACCGCAGGGTGACCGAATCTTTAATAAGGATTTTCTTAATCCTAACAATCTCCCCCTAAGGGAGGTCACCCCAGAAATAACACAATGAATTCGAGCATTCTATTACATGAATGATTTCCTAGTTCCTAGTCTTTGATTCTTCAAAGTCCAGAATCTTTATACTTCTAGTAGTGATCTTTGAATGTTCCTTTGGTTTGGGTGATCCTTGAGCTTTCTTCGAGATCATCAACCACCATAAATCTCTAAATAATCCTTTGTTGTATTGCCTCCACGTGATGTTGTGACTTTCGGACCGACATGCTCACACTTTTCTGGATCATGAGATTTTGCATCAGAGTTGCGCAAGCATTGTTGTATGTCTTTCAATTATCATGATTTCTTTGATTATGAGTGTGAAGTGTGAGTATGTGGTTATCAATTGACATCTCTTTGACCATCAGCTGCAACCGTCAAGGATTTATGCAAACAATAGTTAGCAATAAACACCCGAAAGTGTCTTTGTTCACTTTCATTGAATAGGGTTGCAAGAACCATGGTTCCCCGTTAATCAATATAAATACTGCCTGTGATCAGGTAGAATTCCGAAGACTCACCTTGACAGGGTTTCGCAGCTTGTACTAGCCGTTCTCAAACCGGAGCGTCTCAAAGTAGACAACACGGAGTGAGTGAACCAACGAATTAAGATTCACTGATTTATAAGAAATTGATTTGAAAAACAATCGCGCATTGCTGAATAAAGAGTTTTTGCAATACTATGAAATTTTTATAAGCAAAATCAAGTTTCAATCGAAAATACTTTTGTTTGAAAAATTTATGCACAGTCGATGTGCTAGAGAACAATTATTGAGCACATCGAAGGGTTTTTCCAAAAGTATACATCAATTCCTTTACTAGAGCAAGGTTGATTCAAATGTGAATCTTCCCATTGTTGTTTTCTAGTTGTCACAAGTTTGATCCATGAAGGATCTCACATGTCACCCACCAAGAGCTTGTTTGATGTTGGCTCTAGAAGGATTTCCATCTTCATTGTGAATACTTTACGTCTCACTCGAATGTTCTGGCAATACAACAAGGATAATGCTTAGGACGCTTAATATATTTTTTTTCTTTTCACGGTGTATGAAACAACAAGCATATTGTAAGTGTGTCCTAATGAGATTTATGGATGATCTCTTGGCTCTAGACTCAATAGTACACTTTGGTTTTCTTATGCGGAGACTAAGGAGAGGGTCTCCTGCTTCAATTACGACCATTTCTAAGAGAAAGTCGATAGGACATCGGTTCCCCATGAGAATGAAACAAGCCATTTTAAGAGCACTTGAGTGGCTGGGAAGTTTAGTGCAATGCGTCAATGGGTCCATGACGTCTCTTCTTCAATACCGGCGTTACCTTGGTAACCACCAGTAGCATATGTATTGAACCTGGTTTCTACCCTAAGGATGATTATTTGGAGGGCTATTGTTGGGTTTTAGGTTCCAGTGAAAGGAATTATTCTAAGTATGGAACCACTGTTAGCTTAAAGGAAATTACAGCTAGAAGAAAGGAATCCATTACTATGTTAAACCACGGCTAGTAGTCTCAAGGAACCACTGCTATTGTAATCTAGGCATTGTTAGTTATGTATGTCGGTTTAATGTTTTATACTAGATAAATATGAAAAATATATTTATCTTGTAGGTTATGTATTGTATATTGTAAAGGACTCCTTAGCCTATAAAAGGAGGTCCTAAGTTAGAGTTAGATATACCTGTGTTAGATATATCTAAAGTTGATACACTTCAAGGTTGTAAAATCCTAATACTATTCAGAGTATTCGTATTAATAATATTGAGGTGTTTAGTATTTATTACTGTTATTCTTCTTAAGGTTAAATATTAAATTCCGCGTAGTGTTTAACAGCTTGTTCAAATTTAAGTCAGCTTCTATATTAGATCGTTTGCTCAACTGGGATCAACAAGTGGTATCAGAGCTTGTGATCTAAAAGCTGTGATCAAGAAGAAGTAAATATAACTCAAATTCAAGAAGCTTAAAGATGTCTAACGAAACTCACATGATTACTGCCTCCAAGGTACCCATGCTGAAACATGGAGAGTTTCAAGTTTGGAAGATGCAAATGAGGCAATACATTCGCCTGATTGACTACACAATCTGGGAGGTTGTTGAGAATGGTGATACTCTACCTAAGAATGGTGATGATGGAAAGGTTATCAGTATTGTTAGTGAAGTTGACAAGGCTAAAAGGAAGCTGGAGATAAAGGCTCACAGTATTCTCAGTATAGGAATACCTAATGAGTTTGCTTTGGACTTTCAAGAGTATGAGACTGCAAAGAAGCTTATGGATGCTATTGAAACAAGATTTGCTGGTAATGATGCTACCAAGAAATCCAGAAAGAATATGCTCAAACATCAACTTGAAAACTTCACTGCTTTTAATAGAGAGAATCTTGATGGAACCTACGACAGATTGCAGAAACTCATAAGTCAACTAAAATTGGTTGACTACAAAATTGCTCAAGAAGATGTCAATCTTAAGTTTATCAGAAGCTTGTCACCAGACTGGGTTGTGCATACAGTTGTGTAGAGAAATAAAGATGATTTTGAAAAGATGACCCTTGAAAATCTCTACAATAACTTGAAGGTTTATGTGTCTGAAAAGAACATTGCTGGCTCATCCTCATCTACACAAAACATTGCTTTTGTGTCTACAAACCATAAAAGTTCTCAGGAAGCATCCACTGCTATTGCTAATAATACCACTGTTAGTGATAACATTAGTGATGGTGCCATATGTGCTTTCCTAGCTGATCTAACAACCAGTGTTACTGTGCTAAATCAGGATCTGGATCAAATTGATCCTGATGATCTTGAAGAAATCAATCTTCAGTGGCAAATGGCAATGCTAACATTGCAAGCTAGGAGGTTTCTAAGGAGAACTAGAAGACAGGTCAAGTATGATGGTAAAAGAAAGGCAGGGTTTGACAAAAGCAAGATGGAGTGCTACAACTGCATGAAGAAGGGGCACTTTGCAAGGGAGTGTAGGGCTCCTAAGATGATGAATTAGAACTTCAAGAAGACAACTGAAGAACTAGTATCTTCTTCTGCATTGGTTGCTCAGGATAGACTTGGTGATTATGACTGGAGTGATCAAGTTGTAGAAGGTCCCAATGCTGCTTTCCTGGCTAGTGAAGCTTCAAAAGAGCATAACTTTGCTCTCATGGCCTATGCTTCATCTTCCGGATCATATTCTAAGGTATCTAATGATTCAAAAAGTTCTACTTGTTCTTTTAAATCTTGTCAAGATAACTTAGAATCACTTAAAGCAATTAATGAGAGTCTGAGAAAAGAGGTAGATAGACTTGCTTTAGATAACTTAGGTAATAAAGTTGGTCTTGAGAATGTAGAAAAAAACTTAACTTTTGCATAAAATATGAGTTTGAGTATGTAGATAAGATAAACATGCTAGGTGGTGAAATTGAATTTAAGGATAGAGAAATTAAGATGCTCAAACAGGAACTTGAAGAAGCAGAAAGTGTAAAACGTGAAGCCCTAGAAGAAAAAGAGAAACACATAGGTAGGGTTGCTAAAACACAATTTGCTTCTGATTTGGTGCATAAATCTATAGGGTGTCAATTAATGAAAAAGGGTTCTGGGATAGGATACAATAATATGCCACCACCCTCTCTTATGAAACATGCACCTAATGGAACTGAATTGTCATTTAGCAGTGAATTTAGTTTCAATAAACCAGCAGGTGATATTAGTAAGCCTGAATCACCTAAGATAGGTTCTGATAGGTCATCTGATGGTCCAATTATTGAAGATTGGTAATCAGATTCTGAGGAAGATAGGTCTGAATCAACACAGTTTGAGAAGTTAGAAAATGTTAAACATGTTGATTCTAAACAAGCCAACCTTATGCCTAGATTTGGAGCACCAATTTCTAGGAAAGTTGTAGACTATAATGAGATTCCTAGGGATCAGATGAAAAGTTTCAAACCTAGGGGAAATCAAAACTTCAATGGCTTAATCTCAAATAGATTAGGGGAGGAGTTTCAATGTGTCAAAAAGGCTTGTTTTAAATGTGGTAGTTTTGAGCATCTACAAAGAAACTGTTATAAAAACTAACCATAAGTCTGGAATCATTGGAGGAGGGTGAATCATAAAAACTTTTCAAAGAACACCATCACTGACCCAAACAAAAACATGGTTCCAAAAGTAGTGCTAATGAAGAATGGTAAAACAAAATCAATAATCACTGCTGCAACCAAATGGATTCCAAACACTGCTAAGCAAAATGTTTCCACTGCTAAGCAGAATATCACCACTGAAACAAAAGAAGTTTTAACTATACCAAAGCTGATAACATACACAGTGGTTGGAAGCCATTTCTATGCTGTAAAGGCCTCAACTAGCTGGAAGTGGAAACCAAAAACAAAGGTTTTACACAATGCCAGCTGTGCATCAATGGATCTGAAGAAATTTGACTATGTTGATGCACAGGGCAGACCCAAGTCAGTATTGGCTTGGGTCCACAAAAGGAACTAATTTGTTTAATTTCATGTGCAGGGCAATCTACAGTTAGAGCTAAAAGATAAAGGAATTTTTGACAGTGGTTGCTCTGGGCACATGACATGGGATGGGAGCAACCTTGAAGATTTTGAAGCATTTGATGGAGGATATGTGTCATTTGGTAATGATCTAAAGGGAGGAAAGATTCTTGGCAGAGGAACAATCAGAACAGGAAAGTTGGACTTTGAAAAAGTCTATCTGGTTGAGGGACTAAAGTATAATCTATTCAGTGTTTCCCAGATGTGTGATAAAAGGAATTGGGTACTTTTTGGGGAAACAGAATGTGTGGTGTTATCTCCTGATTTTAAAATGCCTGATGATAAGTTTGTGCAGCTTAGGGTTCCTAGGAAGAATAACATATATTGTTTTGATATGAAAGATGTCATTCCTAATAGGTCTATAACCTGTTTGTTTGCTAAGGCATCAGTAGATGAGTCAAATTATGGCATAGAAGGCTAGGTCACCTAAACTTTAATACAATCAATAAATTGGTGAAGGGGAACTTAGTTAGAGGTCTACCTTCTAAGGTTTTTGAATGTAAGGATCTTTGTGTGGCTTGTCAAAAAGGTAAACAATATAGAGCCTCTTGTAAGACCAAGACTGTGAACACCATTAATCAACCACTGTTTATGCTATACATGGACTTATTTGGTCCCACATTTGTTAAGAGTTTGAATTGTTAGGAATTGGAAATTCCGTAGTGAAGTGTCGGTTACCCCAAATATAATCTAGCATAATTTAGCTCGTAGACATGTCGTTATTTACGTTATTTAGTTGTTTATTAGTTAGTTTGTAGCGTAGATTAGTTTAGTGCAACACCGTGGAGGACGGACAGGTCTTTACCCATTGTATTCCTGATCCACAGCCCGACAGGAGGGCCACACTATAAATACCCTTCCCACTAAGGGAAGGGTGGTGCTTCTCATTAATCTAACCTTGCATTTGTTGATTATTTCTCTATCTAGAAACACCCTCTCCTCTCTTCATCTCTCTAAAATGGATTCTTGTTTAATCATCTACCTAGACCACCCGAATCATCAAAACAACATAAAATAAACGATTCTACAATTGGCATCAGAGCCTAGGTTAGGTTGGTTTTGGTGATTCGAATGGTTCTTTATACGGTCTTCTTATGCGGTTTGATGTGTTCTTGTATGCGGTTTAGGCGGTTTTTTGTTGCAGTTTGATATGGTTATGCTGTTGATGAATCTGGTTTTAAGTAGTGTTAACTGTTTAAGATGTTTGATGGTTTGAGTTTGATGTTGTCAATCAGTTTTTTAAACAATTTTTATAACAGTTTTAACAATGTTTTTATAACTGTTTTTAGAAATGTTTCTGAAAACTGTTGGTATGGTCTTTTAATCGTTATGTGTAAATGGTTTCTGTTTACTGATGTGTGGTCATGTTCTTCAAATAGATTTGTCTGTTTCAAGTACCAGATGCGAGTTGTTGATATAAGTCCAGATTCATTGTATTCAAAGCGATTTGTCTATAAAGTCAAAAGCGATTTATCCAAAAAGTCAAAAGCGATTTGTGAAAATTGAAACTGATGCGATTTGTTTAAGCTTAAGCGTTTTGACACACAAAGCGATTTGTCTCAAATCTAAATGTGAGGAGAAGCGGTTTGTCATGATAAGGTTTAAAAAGCGACTTGTCTGTAATGAATGAAAGCGACTTGTGTTTGAAAAGTAAAAGAAAGAAGCGATTTGTCTTGAATGAATGAAAGCGATTTGATACTCGACCAACATCATACATAACACCAAGTACCAAAGACTCACGACCTCAGTTGATCTCAACCTCATCGATCCATTCAATTTCATCAACAACATCTACCATCTACCATCTACTACCATCGTCAAAATCAAAACAACATCGACAAAATAAGTATTAGATCTCAGCCTTCACTTTCGTTACAATCCAAAGTATATCATGACCTTAAGTCAATTTAACGAAAGTTGATACAACATCATAGATCAACTCATAACCATAATGAAAACCTAATCATTAGATCTCAGCTCTCTAGTTCGTGACAGTCAAAGGCAACATCAAGACCTCGAGGGTCTAAATCACGAATAGAGTTAACCATCACAGATCTTGACCCATTCAACAAAACAATGTCAAATGGATCCATGAAACGATAACTTCATCAAAGACAATGCGTCTATCTATTCGAACCTGAAGAATCAGAGTCATAACATTGACTATTATGCTCTTTTCTTGCTCGATTTTCAGTCACTCATAAATGATTAACAACTTCTTTAAAGATCTCAGAAATTACTTTTCGTTATATTAATAAGAACATCAGGACTTGGTGGTCCATAAAACAAAAGTAATAATCTTCATCGATCTAGGTTTGATTATAATATCCGAATAAATTGAAGAAAGATCAAAAACTATATTAGTTTTAACCTTCTTCCTGTTCGGTTAAATAGTGCATACAAAAGAAATTAGAAAACCTACCTTGAAGCTGTTTTTTAATCTCGTTACCATCTCTAAACGGAAACCATCCCTGTGGCCCTGATAATGATTCTCGTACCATCCCTGTGGCTATTCAGAATCAGTATGTCATATGTTCCAAGACCATATGCTCGAAGCCAAATCAGAGTCTCATGTCATCCCTGTGGCTAGACAAGATTATGTGTCCTATGATGATACGTGAAGGAGAATGGGGGCGGACTGAATATGTGGTGAGATTAAGGTTTGTGTTGAGTGGATAGGGGCGTATATTTTTAAGATAGTGTCTTAGGGTTAGTTTGTGCTGGTATGTGAGAGTTTTATATACCCGAAGGATTAGGGCAAATGAGTGGACATGGGCCGCATAGGTTTAAATTGGGCCGCACATATTAGCTTTTAGACATGGGCCGCATGGTTTTTCTTGGCTACACGTTAAGTATTAAGTATTTTAGACTTAATACTTCTAATTAGACTCAATGGGAATGATTACTTGTTTAAGAGCACTAATTGAAGGATTACTCGCATTTTAGGAAATAATTAATACACGATCTTGGTGTTGAGAGAGGGATAAACGGAACTTATTGAATCAGTCTATTCATGGCCCATCTCTTGGTATTTACCTTGGCTATTCTTGGTGTTTTTCTTTCACGTGATATAACTAACACACTATCTTAACATGTCACGTGATAGATGGAATTTATTTTATAACATGAAGATAAATGCAAGCTTAAGGAGTTATGTGATATACCATGAATATATTTTGGTATTTGTAATTTTAATGGACCGGGTATTGGATTTCAGAGAGGAGCTGTATCGAATATGGGCTTGAATGTTTATCGGATGTACCAATATATGAGATGGTTTGGATGTAACGTGATGGTCTGATGGGCTTCTCAATATTGGATCGTAAATGTGTGAACTTGAACATATGAGAATTGACAAATATGTGATTTGGATAATCTGAGATGTGTTGAATAGATTTAATGTTGAATTTGTATAATGAGATTTGGTATGATTGGGGCATGCGACTTGGTACTTACATTTTCACGGAAGATACAAATTCACGGCTTGTACTATGTGGTAAATGTTGACTACGGGGTTGTTTGGATGGTATTTATTCCTTGGATTTGATGTGACGTTTTCCGGGCGCTTCTACTTAGTTCGTCGTCTTTCTTTCTACCCTTCTGTGAAGATGACTTATTTAGGCATTTATAGAGTGTGATAAAGACTTGGCAATTTAGTTACTTTTTTTATTCTTTCTCGCTTAACCCACAACGTAACTATCACTTCGGTGTCTCACGCAGTTGAGGATACGTCAAGAGGTTTTGTACATTGGGTACACCATTTCTTTTTCACAAAGGATTAGTGCAAGTTTAAGTAACAACTCTTGGGAATTTTACGTCATGTTCAAGTTTGGTATATCGGATCTACTTCACCATGTAGTCACAGCAATAGCCGACAGAATTTGTGGATGATATGTTTACCAAAGGGCTGAATGGTTGAGATGTGACCAGCAATTCCCATAGAATATTCGATGCCACTGAATGACAATGATACTTCACAGTCTAAGCAAAATCTCTCAAGAATCTTCTGCGTCAGTCATGACTTTTCAAGATGTTTGCTTAAGACAAGAACTTTTCGTGCAGATGGTTGTACACTTTAATGATGCTTCCGAAAGTTCGAAACCATCATGAGGGAGAAACTTGTACTTTGATATTTTACGGTCAACCTCAGTGGGAAGTAGTGTATACTACTTGACTTAGTATGGTTTGTGAAGTTGTCTACACATGGGTAATGAATTGCTGATGATATTTTTGATGATGGAGAATGAACCGTTGATGAACCGCTGCATGTTCCCGTGAAACAGAAATTCACCAAAACCAAAGTTGTCATTGCACATTCAAGCTGACATTGTTTGCGGTTTAGTCTTGATTTTGTAAAATCCCGCGAAAGAAACTATTTCTCGGTTTAAATCATAGATTTGTAAAATCCCGTGACAATGGAATCATCCTGGAGTAAGTAAAGTGCATTTCCGGCTCTATCTCTCGGTTTATTCTTGGTTTTGTAAAATCCCGCGAAAGAAACTATTTCTCGGTTTAAACTATAGAATTGTAAAATCCCGTGATGATGGAACCATCCTGGAGAAAGGAAAGTGTATTTCGGGATCTTTTCTGATGCTGGTGCTACGGTTTCTACTTCGAAGAAGGGATAAAAGGATGTACTTCATGAATTGGATGTGTGTTTGGATATTCTTCATGGCAGTTTGGTTATTTCAAAGTTTTACGGGGTTATGTGCTTTTAACCATGGTCGGGATGAAACCATTATCATAGTTCACTTAAAACGTAATAGGAGTCTAGATTTAAGCTTTTCACCGCAAGATGTGACAACGGCGTTAATTCAATATTATTTAATTGAGGTTGAAGTGAAATATCACGGACGAGTGTACTTAGTATCTGAAGGTATCGGGGATGGTTGGATGAAGATTCTTCAAGATCCTTGTTTGAGCTTATTATCAAAAACGAAGACTTGGAAATCTAGTTATTGTTGGGTGACTTTTTCCTTTTCTTTTACCACTTGGGGGAATTGGGCTCTAACCACCACAAAATAACTATCACTTTAAGGAGTTACGTTGTAGTGCTCAGTGTCACATTCAATTGTGGATTTTCAAGAGGTGATGTACGTGTTATACTTGATGGTTGGTTGGATGAAGAGTATAGAGTACTTAGAGATTCAATGGAGGATGAAGTCTCGGCACCGCTCTTTGTTACATATGTGCAAGTTTAAGTCACGAGTTCGGGTTAGTTTACTTCAGGGTCAATTTCATCATATTGGGTTTTCTCCATCAGCTGTCACTACAAAGAGCCTACTGAATGATAATGGGGTTGATTACAAGTTTTGCCAAGAGTTGCTGAAAAGAGAGAGATTATGACGTCTGAACATAACAGTTCAAGCCTCGTTCTCTAAAGAAAAGAAAAGTGTACGTCTCAGTGCGCTTTATCTTCGAAAATAGAGAAATCTTCTTATGACATTTGAACACAACAGTTCAAGCCTCGTACTCTAAAGAAAATAAATGTGTATGCTTCAGTGCACATTATCTTTTGAAGAAGAGAAATATTCTTATTATGACCATTCTCATCAACATGCTTCATACTTTTTCCATGCGCTTTCAATTATCAAGTGAACCGGACTATCGTTGCTAGTCTTATTCCACTTGCTCAATTATAATGGCGATGGCAACATCATATGCAATTATAATGTGAATAGACTACGTTTTGAAGATATTCACTTGTTTTGTCAAGAATGGCATCTCCGTATGCAATTCTTGAGGGGGAGAAGAAGTGTGATAATTCTGCATGTTGAGTTATATCTGAGAATACATGGTCAAACGGCTCCAAACTCATGTATGAACCGAACTTCTTCTTATCGGGTCATCTTCACATGATGTTTCTTCTATGAGCCGCTGGTTGACATCTTCTCACGGGCTGATATGATAAATGACAAAGTGCTTCCAGTTGCGGGGCTGATTTCCTTGATGAACATCTTTATGTTCTTGTTTGATTGGGAGGGATTTGATTTAAGGGGATTTGCTATATTTAAGTTAACGGGAATGCATTTGGTGAGAAGAAGATGTTAACTTTCTATTCCCCATTCGGACAATCTTAATCTTGTAGAAGGTCGAGTCTACAGTCTGTTCTACATTTTCAGATACATGTTAGAAGACTAAAGACGAATTGCATTTAACAATCTAAAGACTTCTTCTTATTTCGGGCACTCATCATAAAGATTGTCGGTTTAGGGGAGAGCACTAATTGGGGAAGAGTGAAAAGTCAAGATTCAATCCCTAATTAGATTTGCTCACGTAATTCTTCAGCAAGTTGATTCTCACAGATACATCTGAGCTTATGATGTCTTTCTCAAAAGATTTCTAGTACATGATCTTATAATGTGTTGCTGATTATGAAGTGTCAAAACCAGCAAGGGGGAAGGAGACACACATCTAAAAGCACAACGAGTACACTTGACGAACTTAATTCTTCTAAGTGATTGAAGATATCCCGGGAAGAGAAATGTCATGACCGCAGAGAAACTCAGTGTTTGACTCGTGGCTTCTAGTGTTCTTATTCCAACTATGTGGGGGAAGAGATGGAAGAGTTAGTTTCTGAAGATAAAAGAGGTACACAAGTGTGTGATGATTTCGATGTTATCGCAATCATCAGAGGAGAGAGATTGTGTACATTGGGGATGCTCAACTGCTTCACTTTAGGGCTTAATCAGTGATTTAGAGATATAATCACTTATTCCGGAGTTGACATCCACAGAGATAATCAGTGATTCAGCATGCTACTTCAATGTTATCGGTTATTCTCTCTTTGGGCATTCGGGTACTTTGGGTTCTTGAGCTTCATACACTTTCTTCAGGGGAGAGAAAAGTATTCATCGGGGTTATTCTTTGGCTATCAGACTTAATCTGCTACTTCGATGTTATAAGTTTCTCTGTCTTTGGGTATACGTGTATTCTGGTTCGTGAGCTCTATTCTAAGAGACTGACTACATCAATTCATCTACTTGGGGGAAGTGGTTTCTTGACAACTTTTTGGTATGGATTGCTTCAGACTTCAGTGGTTATGAAATGTGAGAAGATTATTTATGAGTGGGATGATACATTGCTATTCTTGTTGATGATATAACCCCGAACGAAGAATCAGTGATCATTCTTAAAAGAAGCAGCACGATCGATGATAATGGTGTGCTTCTTTGTGCACCTGGCTAAGGGAAGCTTGAAAGAAAGCTTTGATTCTGCTCAGCTAAAGGATTTTCGGTTTGGGGGGAAGCTGCCAAAGTCTCTCTTTCTCAAAGGCCCATGTTCTATCTTCTATTCTGGAGCCTCAGAAGCTTTGGTGGTGAAAGTTTAAGAGATGGCGAATTCTATCTTCTACGACGTGCTGTTCGATATCCTTATCTTGGTACTCGTATCATCATCTTCTTAAACTATATCATCTAATACTATCTGTAAATATTTATCAAAAACCAAATACCAAAATATAAAACCAACAAAAACAAAATAGAAAAATATAAAATCAAGAAAAACCCATAAAAAATAAAAAAATTTGAAAAAGACCAAAAATATTGCTTTTATCAAGACATGTCTTCTGGTATCGATAAAATCTGTGGTCTTAGAAATGTCATTCAACAATGGCACGGGACCATAGATGAAGTTTGAGCAGAAGGTGTAAATATTTCTTTTCAAAACATGTCACAAATCAAATGGCTTGCAGTTACTTCAGACTACAACCCGTGCTTAAACTATGGTTTTCTATTATTTCAGATAGCAACCCGTTCTTCAAAAAGGAAATTGCTGCGCTAATCCAATTTTCAAATATTTTGTGCACTTATCCTAAATCTAAATGAGGAAAGTATGTGGAAGGACTGCTGTTCCTACACAAATGTTTTTCCGTCTAAAATTCTTCAGAAAAATATTTGTTGTTTTAAAAAATGGTGGTAAATGAGTTTCTTGTAAATCAATCAGATTCAGAGTTTTCGTAAAAATTGAAAACTCAATCAATGACTTCAGCACTTTTAAACTTTTCAGAAAATAAGTCATTGATTGAGGGGGAGAATGTTTTCAAATCTATATCATCTAACGAGCTTGATAACGCTACACGTGTCGTTCGGGGTCAAAGGAACTTCCTTTTCGTCGAGCAAGTTTTTCAACACCCTAGGCAGTGAACCTAATCATTTTAGTGTAGTATTAGGGTAAGCCATGGGTATTGATATCGTTCTCTAGGGTAATAGGAATGCTAGTGAGAAGTTACTACGCTAAGGCTGGGGTTGAGGAAGTTTATTTTTTATCTTTTTATGTTTTTTAAGAAAAGGAAAGGTACGAATCTCGGGGTTTGGATTTGGGGGGTTGGTATTGCTACCGATTAATCTACTTATCTAATTATCTAATCTAAGGTGTATGTAGTCTATGTCTAATTATTGTGTGCTCGTATGATAATTTAAAGATGTGTTTACTTAGGTTTTACTACTCCTTAATTATCTCCTATTGGTGGTTGAATTGTCACGTCCTTATTCTTAGTTGCGTTGTGTGTCTAAGGTTGTAGGGTATGCGTTTCTCCCTAACTCTTTGAACTTACCAAAGGGTCTCGTCTACAAAACCCACTAGGGATAATAAACTCTTACTCTAAGGCACTCTTTGGATGGTTTAGCTTACAACTACTCAAGGAGTTATATTCTAAGGTTCACAAAGATTTAATCAAGCATTAAGTACACAAAGAATGACCTATCGCATTACTAGATCATTAATCAACTAAGATAAGAGACAACCAATCAATATTCAATAATTAAGTTTCATATTCCCTAATCAAACACACAAGTAAATTAGCCGGACATGGAGAACATGCAAGCATACACATAAATAATCAAAGACATAATTGTATTAATGAAGTAAAACACTTATCTTGGTGTAAGATAGGGTTTGGAACCCTAAAATACTGTACAAGACAGCCTTGGTTCGGTTTAGGTTTTTACTCCAAAAGACTACACACTTAATACTGAAAAATTCAGATTCTATATATAAGATTACATATGCGACGGCGTCACCTTTTTTTTGTGACGACGTCGTGTCGCCGTCATTAGGGTTTCGTCTTGGCCATGTTAGTCTTGCGACGGCGTCACCTTGTGCTTGTGACACCGTCCTCTTCAGCTTCTGACACCATCTGGATTGCATCTAGGCCGTCTGAGTTGCGACGGCCTACTCTTTTATAACTTGACGTCGTCACTTGAAAATAGGAGTTTTAGCTTCTGTCCCGTCACAAAATCCTCCGACGGCATTGCAGTTAAGCAGTGACGCCGTCACCTTGTGTTTTCAGCAGCTTTGAGTGTCTCGATTCTGACTTTGGCCATTTTCTTCGTATATTCGCGCCTTTTCGTCCAAATAAGTGCCATTCCAGCATTTTGCCTTCAAGAGACCTAAAAAGTGAAAAGGAACGATATTAAGCAATAACGGATACAAAACTGATCAAATAAGGGCTTAAACGACCTATAAAAAAGGTACCTTTTAAAACCTTATCAAATATCCCTACACTTGGTATTTGCTTGTCCTCAAGCAAATGTGCTTTTAGCCAATTAATTTATAAGTTAGGGGTCATGAAGCATTGGTTTAAAACGGTCCACAACACATATAAGCCCCGCAAAAGTCATAACAAGCACGGAAATTACATACTAGCACCTCACATGGGGTGTTTGGATACTCACATCTCTCTCGGGTGAATATGAAATATAACAAATTGGAAATGGAAGATAAACACTCATTAACCGGTCCTAGTACATAGATTACCATAGGCTTGAGAATAGATCAAACCTCCATCGCTTTGGCGTAAGCACCTAGGAAATACTATCAAATAGGTCTTTAAAGGGTTGTAACGTTAGGCTTACGGTAGGGAAACAAAGGGTTTGGTGGGATAGGCTATTTAGTGGTGGCAAGTCAAAAATCTCTATGTTAAATGCATACGAAGAATGGCGTTGCTAAGCCAAGACGGGAAACTCTAGACTCTAGCTAACTGAAATAAACAAACATAAATTTAAAGGATAGATGTAGGATGGTAGCCCGTATGTTTTTTTTTTTTTTTTTTTTTTTTCTTTTTCGATTTTTTTTTTCATACACTTTTACTCTACCATCCTATACGGTAACATCAAAATGATAGGGATTTATAGGCACATCCCTACACTTGAGTTTTTATTACTCTAACACTAATTTGACCCGAATTGAAAAGATCAAAACGCTTGGGGTACATTATTATGCAAACAAAGGGAATTTGAATTTAACGTTCCCTCCTCGTCATTTCATAAACTTTAACTTTTCCCATGAACCCCAATCGTCCCAAAACTGTATACAAAGGATATGACTCGACTTAGCAACTCATGCAAGCAACCAGATAATTGAACTAAGGGTTTAGGGTGATAACAATAATGCACTAAAAAGTTAGTGCATACAGGGTAGGCTAAGGCGATTTGGGTGTATATTTGGGGGTGGGGTGTAAACAATGCTCTTCATTGATATTCCGGAAAACCCGAAACATCACGAGAATCACGAAAAGGATAGGCTCTGAGGGGTTAACTAGGGGTATCGTGTACTAAAGATGAGTACAACGCAAAGGGTGTGGGGGAATTACTCAACCGATGTTGAAGAAGTAATTATATTATGGGTATCAAACAAGGGTTATCCTAATGCCTCTTATCATTTAGTTATTCCTAACTACACAAGTGTAGTCTTACTAGCGATCTCGGAATGCATCACAAAACAAGTTCTAGAATCTAATATACTACCGGTTCACACTCTAAGCATTAAAGATGAATGCTTTTAATTCCTACTAATCTAAGGGCGATCCTCACATTTTGGGTGGAATTTAGGTGGTAAAGGGTTTTTGTGCTAGTCATGCAACTTCCTATCCGTGAGACGCTTTTGTTAAGACTAATGGCCCACTCCTATATGTCATGAAAAATTTTAAATTTGGTGCCAAAATTACCCTAACCGACATTTTCTCATGGTTTATTACACAAATACAATTGGACAAATCAAATAATCAAGGATAAGCATAGTTTCAAAGTTCCCGTTTTATTTTTCCTCCCTACACTTAAACTGAACATTGTCCCCAATGTTCCCCGAAAGTATCAAAGTTATGATAATGGAAGGTAATTAAAAACGAAAGAAACTAGTACTCCCCTGATTAGCTCGGTAGGATCCGTGTGTGAAGTAGTGGTTAAATCCTTTCCAAGAAGAATTTATGCGTGAAAAGCTCCTTCCAATCTTATGTAACTTCTTCTTGATAAATTAAACCTGCACACTTGAAGAAAACAAACGAAACCTTCACGTAAAATCGGCGGTAATAATATATATAAGACTCGATTTAAACTAGGATATAATGCTTGTGGAATGGATGTTTACTGAATTTCTGGAAAATTAAGACCTGGAAAATTCCAAAAATTTATAAGTAGCTCAGAAAACGAGAAAAAAAATAATCTGTTGTTTTTACTCCTTCCTGACGCCGTCAGGTTATCCTGACAAAAACTGGTCTGCGATTCTCTGGAAAAAATTCTGGAAAATTTACATCTTTAGAATCTGGAAATTTTTTTGCAAAACACCCATTATGACTCGATACAAGCATTTGACTCGAACAAACACACATATATATCTTTTAGTTAATTGTTATTCTCATGTTTACGTTTCTTTTGAAAACGTGTGTAATCCTCCCTACACTTATCCCTTATGTAAAATACCTTTATATGCAATTAAGATGAGGTTAAAAACAAAATAAAGCATTTTTACAAATTTAAACATGAGAATAAACAATCAATAAAATACATATGACACTAACAAGCAAACAATTAAGCATGGGTTTCCTCCCACGAAGCGCTTTTCTTTATTTAAGAGTCTTGTAGCTAGACTCGTAGTCGTGCTCCTACGTTACTTCATTACCGCCACCTTGACGGTCTCTAATGGGGGATTCCATGTTGTAGAAGTGCCCTATGATACACCTCTCTAAGAGTTCGTCCTCTCCCCACTTGGTCCTATATTTCGGTCCTAATTCAAGCAATCCTTATAGAATCCGAAAATCTTAGCCATAACATAATCTACTCCTTTTTCCCTATCCTCATCATTCCTATAATAGACCGACAGTTTAAGTTCCTTTTCATCATTAGAGAGTGATGAAAACTTCTTAATCTTAAACGGCATTTGGTAAGCTATGTCATCGGTCTCATCCTTGAACCGCACTACTCCTAACGAGGGATCATAGGTCATCCCGGTGCTTTCTATGAAAGGTTTTCCTAGAATAACGTGGGACAAGCTAGGGTCTATGGCCGTGCTAATATCATCCACAATTATGAAGTCCGTAGGAAACGTGAAACTACCTACATAAACGGGCAATCCCTTAACTCTACCAAGAAAATTGCACTTAACCCTAGGATTATCGGGGTCTTGCCTAGTTGGAATAGGCTTCTTCATTACCCAATTGTAGTAGGTGCTAGTCATTATGTTGATTGAGGATTTGCGATCAATGTAGGCTTTTGCCACAAAAAGGTGTCCTATGCAACATGGTATGTTAAGATTCTAAGGGTTCCCAAACTTGATTCTAGGGCTTTTCCTAACATACATGTGACGGAGGTCACGCACTAAGTGAGGGTGGCGAGATAGTTCTTCTTCCGTAGGAAACTTATTGAAATAGTCATTGTCTACTTCATCTATTTCCTCGGTTGTTTCATTATTCTCAAGTGTATGGTCCTCTTCGTCATTTGTTCCATTAGGTTTCACTAAGGCGATGGTATTGACGAATTGAACGTGCTTAGCTAGCTTACTTGGGTCCTTAATCTCTACACCGGAAGGCTCGGGAGTTGAGATAGCACTAACCTTCCTGTCACTATTGGTTATGGCTTTCAAAAGGTTGTCTATCTTCCTATCCATTTCGGCTTGTTGTTGGTTAAAGAGGTCCGAGAGCTTAGCTATTTGGGCTTCTTGGGATGCAACTAGGTTCTGCAACATCCCTTCGATGTTTTGTTGGTTAGGAACGTTAGGTGGGGGCCATGAAAAATCATTGGAAGTGAATTCTTTGGTTTGTCCCCAGTAGAAGTCGGGCTTGCCTTTCCATGCTTCTCGGGTTTCATTGAAATTCCTAGGTCCGGGTATTGTAGGGAATCTTCCTCCCGTTCCATTAATACGCGAAGATGCGTAGTCAACGGAAGCGTGTTCGGGGGATCGGGTGCTAGTGCGCGTGTTATGAGGATCACAAAACGGCTCACACGAGGAAGAAACTTTGTTCACATGGTGTGAAGACTTAGGATTTTCGTAGGAACTCATTAGGAATTTTACTTGATCTTCAAGTTCGATCATCCTACGGTTGGAAGGTTGTGAGTCAATGGGAGGCAAGGAGATTGCCTTAACGGTTTTGGGTAGCTCACGGGGGTCATCCCAACTTTCGTTGTCATAGAGGGCAAGGTCCTCTATTATACCCCACGATTCTTCCGCGGTGAGATCACTAAGTTTTCCACCGGCCGCTTGGTCAATGGATCGCTTGGTGGGGAAGTTGACATGATCATAAAAGATTTGGACTTTGAGCCAAAGATCAATACCGTGATGAGGGACTTTATGAAGTAAGTCCTTGAATCGAGTCCATGCTTCGTAGAGAGATTCACCTTGACGTTGTTGGAACATCAAGATGTCATTTCTAAGCTTAGTGGTTCTCCCCGGTGGGAAAAATTGAGCAAGGAAACGAGAGGTGAGATCATCCCAACTTGAGATGGAGCCGGCGGGAAGTCGCTCAAGCCAATTACTAGCTTGGTCCCGTAGAGAGAATTGGAAGAGACGCAGGCGCGTAGTCTCCCGAGTAGTAGCATCAAGGTCGATGGAATCGACAATTTTAAGGAAATCCCTAACATGCTGATTTGGATCTTCGGAACGAAGTCCATGGAATGCACATCCGTTTTGCACCAACCGGATGGTGTCGGATCGCAGGGCCGTAGTTTGGGCTTGGTCGGGAAGCTCAATGGTGTTCTTATAGCCTAGGGGGCTTGGTCTTGAGTATTCACCAAGAGTACGGGCTCTTGGCGGGTCAATTGGTGGTGGGTTGATGAATGGTGGGTGGTTATCACCTTCCATGATGAAAAGTGATGGAATTACGAACAAAGGTCACGAAGAAGGCAGATAGACTATGAGAAAGCTAAAAATAAGAAAAAGTTTTACTTGATAGGAATCAAGTAAAGAAACCTAAATGAGGTGGACTACTAACTAGCTATTCTATTCCACGGCAGCGGCGCCAAAAACTTGATAACACTACACGCGTCGTTCGGGGTCAAAGGAACTTCCTTTTCGTCGAGCAAGTTTTTCAACTCCCTAGGCAGTGAACCTAATCGTTGTAGTGTAATATTAGGGTAAGCCACGGGTATTGATATCATTCTCTAGGGGAATAGGAATGCTAGTGAGAAGTTACTACGCTAAGGTAGGGGTTGAGGAAGATTATTTTTTATCTTTTTATATTTTTTAAGAAAAGGAAAGGTACGAATCTCAGGGTTTGGATTTGGGGGTTGGTATTGCTACCGATTAATCTACTTATCTAATTATCTAATCTAAGGTGTATGTAGTCTATGTCTAATTATTGTGTTCTCGTATGATAGTTTAAAGATGTGTTTACTTAGGTTTTACTACTCCTTAATTATCTCCTATTGGTGGTTGAATTGTCACGTCCTTATTCTTAGTTGCGTTGTGTGTCTAAGGTTGTAGGGTATGCATTTCTCCCTAACTCTTTGAACTTACCAAAGGGTCTCGTCTACAAAACCCACTAGGGATAATAAACTCTTACTCTAAGGCACTCTTTGGATGGTTTAGCTTACAACTACTCAAGGAGTTATATTCTAAGGTTCAGAAAGATTTAATCAAGCATTAAGTACACAACAAATGACCTATCGCATTACTAGATCATTAATCAACTAAGATAAGAGACAAACAATCAATATTCAATAATTAAGTTTCATATTCCCTAAGCAAACACACAAGTAAATTAGCCGGACATGGAGAACATGCAAGCATACACACAAATAATCAAAGACATAATTGTATTAATGAAGTAAAACACTTATCTTGGTGTAAGATAGGGTTTGGAACCCTAAAATACTGTACAAGACAGCCTTGGTTCGGTTTAGGTTTTTACTCCAAAAGACTACACACTTAATACTGAAAATTCGGATTCTATATATAAGATTACATATGCGACGGCGCCACCTTTTGTTTTGTGACGTCGTTTTGTCGCCGTCATTAGTGTTTCATCTTGGCCACGTTAGTCTTGCGACGACGTCACCTTGTGCTTGTGATGCCGTCCTCTTCAGCTTCTGACGCCGTCTGGATTGCATCTAGGCCGTCTGAGTTGCGACGGCCTACTCTTTTATAACTTGACGTCGTCACTTGAAAATAGGAGTTTTGGCTTCTGTCCCGTCACAAAATCCTCCGACGGCATCGCAGTTAAGCAGTGACGTCGTCACCTTGTGTTTTCAGCAACTTTGAGTGTCTCGATTCTGACTTTGGCCATTTTCTTCGTATATTCGCGCCTTTTCATCCAAATAAGTGTCATTCCAGCATTTTGCCTTCAAGAGACCTAAAAAGTGAAAAGGAACGATATTAAGCAATAACGGATACAAAAGTGATCAAATAAGGGCTTAAACGACCCCTCAAAAAGGTACCTTTTAAAACCTTATCAGAGCTTATCTAATTATCCTATATACTTAAATGTAAAACATGTTAACCTACGTTGAAGGTATAGGTGCCTAGGATATGATTGTTAGGATTAGATGATTAGAGTTTGATAAACACATTATTCCCATGCTTTATATGAACTGATTGATATGTTGAATTGACTTTTATTAGTCGATTGCTGTTTGGGTGCTGTCGACCACCATATATGTCTATATGTGTTCACTAACGTAGGCAGATTACATGGTTTAAAAGAATGTTCCCAATCCGGATCCCACATAAGAAGATGATTGGATGCCGAAAGGAAAGGGTAACTATTTCTTAGGTCGACAATGAAGAAACGGAGCTTTAATCTCCATGGAGAGTTGGCACGATAGATAAAACTTAAGAGGTCTCACTGCATTTGCAGATGGTTTTCTTCTTTCCCTACAACAACAACAACAAAAGCAGCTCAACTACCTAATGTATCTGTGTGCAGGATAAGTAGTGATGAAACATTTTTTAAAACAATTTTTGAATAATATTGTTTTGAAAATGGAAAAATATTTGTTTGAAAATAAATTGAACTAAATTTTGGAAATCAACTGGACTTCAATTTTGAAAACTTAAGTCACTCAATCAACGACTACAATCATTGATTGAGGGGGAGAGTGATTTCAAATTAAATAGTTTCAAACAATATTTCTTCATAAAATTCCGTTTGTACTAAATAAGTGGTGATCTAAAGATTTAATGTTATGTCATGGTATGATTTTCTTTAAAACTCAAAGATCTTTCAAAATGAAATTTTTTCTGTTCTTGTTTGATTGTGAAATTGTTTTATTTTACTAAAAGATCTCTTTAAACTATCATACCTGACACTAACAATCTTTAATGTCTAAAATTGATCCTGATCAATCATTTTTCAAAATTAAATTGTGCCATGTCTTTCCCCAAATTTTTTCCAAATGATTTAAATCATTTGGGATCACAAATCTGGTTTGATATTTTTGATCGGGGGAGAGATCGTGATTTAAATCTCAAATCGGTTTTAAAAAGGGTGATTGTTTCAAAAGCACTCCTTCCTTCATGTGCCAAACGATTTCAAATACATAATGCACGTGATTGAGGAGGAGCATTTAACCAAAAACCAGAAGAGTATTTAAACAAGGCCACATATTCTCCCATGTTTTCCAAACCTTATTAAATCACTTGGGATCCAAAATCTCAAAGGGTTTGATATTTTTGATCGGGGGAGAATTTGTGATTTAATATGAAATTTCATAAAAGATGATTGTTTTGATTCAATGTGCAAGTTCTCTCTAATATGTGCTAAACTCTTTCGTATATCGATGCACATATTGAGGGGGAGCGAATGGTTTCTATTGGCAATAGTGAAAAGTACTTCTAAAGAACTCTTTCCTCTATGTGATAAAATGATTTCATATATCCTACGCACATATTGAGGGGGAGAATTTACCAAAGAAATTCAAATGGCTTTTTCAACGGAAATTGTGATCATTAATACATTTCAAAGAACTCTTGCCTCCATGTGCTAAACAATTTCTAAATCATAAGCACATGTTGAGGGGGAGCATTTCTAAATGATCAAAAACAATTAAGGTGCAAAATGGTTTGATTTTATATCACAAGTACCTTGATTGATCTTCCAAATGATTTTTCAATTGGTTTCCTGAAGGAAACAACAATACCAAAAGACTGACCAATTTACTTTATGCATGGTGTTATAAGGATGGTTAGGTTAGGTATTCGTTCCCACGATCCCGCCGGAGCCGGAGGGATCTACCCAGGAACAATCCACTAGATAGTGTAGAGTACTTAGGTATGATGAAAAAAGGAGAAAAATGAGAATACGGGAAGAGTGCGGACTGAGACAGAGCTAGTGTAACACCCCGACCCGACAAGGGTAAAGGAATCACAAATAATGGTGTCATATCAAAGCAAACACAAATATCCAAAAGGAGTCTTAGCATAAATACTGAAATAATTCAAGTCAAAATGACTTCAATACATAGGTCCCAGCGGAAACATAAACTCCAATAAAAATATCTGAAATAGTAAAGTCTTAAATGGCATCATAAAATCAAAGCTAAATATCTCTAAGGTAAGTCCACTCAGCTCTCATCCCAAAGCAAAACCCAGTTCCAATGCTTAGATACCTGCCGCGGAAGAAAAGAAATGCGGCTGAGCTTCAAAAGCCCAGTGAACAGATATACAAGAAAAACGAAAAGAAACGAAAACGAATACGGAATATAGTGAACGAAAGATAGCAAAATCGTAATCATTATCAAAGTATAAATCAGAAATATCGAATAAGTTTTATAGTTAACTACCTCGAGACCAGAAACAAATATCAGATCATAATCATATTCATATTCACACAAGGAAACATTTGTAGGGGAGACCTACTAGAGTTATGAAGGACGTGCATGCACGCAGCATCAATCATCAGATAACATATAACATATAACAAATAACAAATAACAGATCTAGGATGCATCCATACGCCCCACAAACATATATTGGTCATATAATATAATTTGAGCTCATAACATATAACAGATAAGGGACGTGGCAAAACTTCACTCTACTGCCCTAGAGTCATGTCAGAAGTGCATTACTGACACGGACATGGAACCCCCATGACTAGTTAATGTTTGGCTCGGGTGTCAAACTATCTTAGGTCAAATTAGAATGTCAAAACTGACACAGATCATACTTTATCAGAAGATTAATCATATTTTCAAAATCAAAGTTTTCATATCATATAGTTCAAAATCAGATGTTTCAAAATTCAAAAATCAAAGTTCAAATAAGCAACATCTCAAACAAACAAAATGGGTTCATAGCAAAGGCTTAGGAAACCCTAATATAAAAGCTAACGAAAAGAATACGTTATAAGGAACCTTTACTGAAAAGGTCAGAATATCTGTACCTTATTCCAAAGCAAATGATCGAAAAGCAGAAATACGGAAAGCAAAAGATTACTCCTTCTTCACAGAACCTATACACATTAACGGTCATATATGTTATTTATGATTCCATAATTGTCGAAATGATCCTTTAATGTTGGGTGTTTATACTTAGTGTATTCCAGTGGTCTTCAGTACATTAGGGTTTTATGATAATTGAGACTTAAGTGTTTTATAATTAATATCGTAGATTAGGGTTCATTATGTCATTTATTAAAGTGTAGGGTTAAATGTGAAAATAGTTTAAACGTCATAACTCACACATGAAATAATGAATTATTATACTTAGCTTCAAACCCTAATCGACTCTCAATTATGTTCTAGGGTTTTCTCATTCTTTAATATCACATTAATGCGCCATTACTTTATATGTTACGTCATTTAATGACTCATTACTCTTGTTATTTACTCAACACATTCATGTCTTAACCATACGTTACTTGTATATATGTTATACGTCAACTTTTATACCTATGCATGTTTATGCTTTCATGTGACACACAAGTTACTTATTACTCAGATTAGTTACACATTTACACACACATGCATAATAGTTTTGAATAGATATGACCACGTACTACGTTTACATATCGACAAGCTCACTTGACTAATAATAACGCACGCATGGTTCACAAACCATTTAGGGTTCGGCATGCATGGTTAGGTTCACACTTCAAACTAGGGTTTAGGTTTACATGATCCCTTACTCGTTTAATACACGTTCAAAACTCTTATATGGTTCGGTTTATCTTATAGGGTTCGGCCTCCATGTTTTACGCAATACCTTAACTCTCTACGTACTTTACATATTCAAGTTCACATGTTATATAAGGTCCGATTCATTTACATATGGTTCGGTGTATATATAGCTTCGACATGCCTATGATCCGATTCACAAAACATATTCAATACATGTTCTCAATTGTTTATAAGGTTCAAGTCATTATGTTGTTTGGTTTCATATGGTTCGGCCACAAAAGAAAAAAACACAAGATCGACTAAACAAAACATATACAACATATATTAACGTAAGGTGTAGCAAAAGAAGCCGAGTAGAAAACGTTTATACCTTAGCTTGTTGGAAACAAAGCTCTCGACACCAAAGGATTGGTTCGGCCGAATAGGAAGAAAAAGAAAAGAGAGAGGCAAACAAAACTAGGGTTTCAATTTTGTGTAAATGTATTGTATATATAGCTAGTAACATTTTCGGTTAGGGCTTTGAGTGGTGTGTATGGGCTTCGGCCTCTTGGGTCCAACCGAAGCAAAACAAATGCCCACCTTGGGCTCTCTTGGCTCTCGGCTGGCAGAAGAAACGAGCCCAAGTGGTTTCCCAAATAACGAATGACAAGACCCAACTAATCGGCCCAACACTCTAGCGAGACGTTTAAATCTTCGTCGTACAAAATCGATCACGTACACGTATTAGTTAAGTTTTAATTACTCGTAAGTTTAGTTTTTATTTCGTTTAATGATTATAAATGTCTTTTACGTATTTTATAATTTTCGATTCCAAGGGTATTTTAGTCTTTATCTATGTTTTAGATTTTCAGGTTTTACAACTCTTCCCCTCTAAAAGAAGAATTGTCGTCCTCGAAAATTGAAATGAAACGAAACGAAAACGAAATGAGAACATACCAAACTATTCAAAGAAATGAGGATAACTAGCTCGCATCGACTCCTCGGTTTCCCAAGTAGCCTCACGCTCCGGGTGATTTTTCCAAAGAATCTTAACGAACGGAATGACTTTATTTCTCATGACTCTTTCTTGCTTTTCTAAAATAGCTTCCGGTTCTTCAGATAAAGACATATCGGATTGAATTTGATCAAACGGATAAGAAGCAACATGTAACGGATGATGTTTGTATCCCCTTAGGAGTGATACATGGAAAACGTCATGAACATGCGATAACTGAGGCGAAAGTGCTAATCGATACGAAACTTCTCCTATACGTTCCAGAATTTCAAACGGACCGATGAATCGAGGACTGAGCTTGCCCTTGATTCCAAAACGTTTCACACCTCTAAACGGCGAGACTTTCAAAAATACACGATCTCCAACCCGAAATTCTAAATCACGACGATGCTTGTCGGCATAACTTTTCTGACGAGACCTAGCCTCCTTCAACTATTCTCTAGCAACAGCTACTTTCTCATTAGTGATCTCAATCATTTCCGGACCTTCAATCAAGCGTTCACCTACTTCATCCCAACAAGTAGGTGCTCTACATTTCCTTCCATAAATAAGTTCAAACGGTGCTGCCTTAATGCTAGCATGCCAACTGTTGTTGTATGCAAACTCTACTAAACACAAATATTCATCCCAACTGCCAGTCCATTCCAAAGCACAAGCCCTTAGCATGTCCTCTAAGGTCTGAATAGTCCTCTCTGACTGACCATCTGTTTGAGGATGAAATGCTGTACTAAAATTAAGTCGAGTACCCTAAGCTTTTTGCAAACCTTTCCAGAAACGAGAAGTAAAACGCGGATCTCTGTCGGACACAATAGATGCCGGAGTACCATGAAGTCTAACGATCTCTTGCTGAAAAATTTCCGCCAATCTACCAATACCATAATCCTTTCTGATTGGTAAGAAATGAGCAGATTTGGTTAGTCGATCAACAACTACCCAAATCGCATCATGTTTCTTCAGAGTAAGACATGTTGGAATATCCAATGGCTGTAACAATCCACTAGCCCTTTGATGTTCAATCTTAACCTGCTGACAAACCATACACTTCGACACAAACGTCGCCACATCTTGCTTCATGCCATTCCACCAGAAGTACTGTTTCAAATCCCTATACATCTTGGTAGAACCAGGATGGATAGTGAAAGGAGAACTATGAGCTTCAGTCATAACTTTCTCACGAAGTACCGGATCATTGGGAACAAAAAGCCTATCTTCATACCATACAATTCCGTCATCATCAACCTTAAACTCCGTCTGCTTACCTTCTTCAACATTTTGCGCCACGGCCCACAGCTCACCATCATCTTTCTGAGCTTCTTTAATTTGCAGTATAAGGTTCGACTCCACCTTCATACTAGCCCAGTATCCATCAAAACCTCGTACGCATAGCTCAACATCCAAACGCTCTAAGTCACGAAAAATCCTAGGTTCAATCTCAATACTTGCAAGAATGCCTGATTTCCGGCTAAGTACGTCAGCAACTACATTAGCCTTACCTGGATGGTACTGAATGTTGGTGTCATAATCCTTAAGAAGTTCTAACCATCTTCTTTGTCTCATGTTAAGTTCCTTCTGAGTGAAAATATACTTGAGACTCTTATGATCAGTGAATATATCACACGCCTCTCCATACAAGTAATGTCTCCAGATCTTCAACGCGAACACCACTGCAGCTAACTCAAGGTCATGAGTTGGGTAATTCTCTTCATAAGGTTTTAGCTGCCTTGAAGCATAAGCTATTACCTTTCCATGTTGCATCAAAACACAACCTAATCCTTTCTTAGATGCATCACTATAAATTTGAAATCCTCCAGAACCAGATGGAAGAGTCAAAATAGGAGCGGACACCAATCTCCGTTTCAACTCTTCAAAACTCTTTTCTCGTTCATCCGTCCATACGAATTTTTCACCTTTTCTCATCAATTGGGTTAGGGGCAAAGCTAAACGAGAGAAACCTTCAACAAAACGTCAGTAATAACCAGCAAGTCCTAGAAAACTCCTAACCTCAGTCACTGTCGTAGGTCTTGGCCATTTAGTGATAGCCTCAACCTTAGACGGATCCATGGTGATACCATCAGCAGATACAATATGACCAAGGAAAGCGACTTGTCTTAACCAAAACTCGCACTTTGAAAATTTGGCGTACAACTTCTTCTTCCTCAGAATCTCCAAAACTATCCGGAGATGTTGTTCATGCTCTTCTTCAGACTTGGAGTAAACTAAAATGTCGTCGATGAACACGATAACGAACTTATCGAGGAACTCATGGAAAACACGATTCATTAGGTCCATAAACACCGCAGGCGCATTTGTCAAACCAAAAGGCATAACGAGGAATTCGTATTGACCATATCTGGTACGAAACGCGGTCTTAGGAACGTCTTGCTCCTTCACACGTAGCTGGTGATAACCAGATCTCAGATCAATCTTAGAAAAGAATTTAGCTCCTTGCAGTTGATCAAACAAATCATCAATACGTGGCAGAGGATAACGGTTACGAATGGTAATACGATTGAGTTCACGGTAGTCGATACATAGACGCATGCTTCCATCCTTCTTCTTCACAAACAAAACAGGTGCACCCCATGGAGAAACACTGGGTCGAATAAATCCATTTTCTATCATCTCTTGCAGCTATTCTTTCAACTCCTTCAGTTCTACAGGTGCCATACGATACGGAGCCTTCAAAATCGGTTCAGCACCAGGAATTAACTCAATGCTAAACTTAACTTCTCTAGCTGGGGGAAGACCAGGGAGTTCATCGGGAAAAACGTCGGTGAATTCACAAACAACAGAAAGATTTTCAATGTTAGGATTCTATAAAGATGTGTCCTTAACAGATGCCAGAAAACCTTGGCACCCATGAGAAATCATGGTCCGTGCCTTCATAGCAGAAATGAGCTTAACAGATTTGAGAGGTTGAGAACCAAAATAAACAAATTCAGGATGTTTTATGTCTCCAAAGATCACAGTTCTAGCATGGCAGTCGATTGAAGCTCTATGATAAGCCAACCAATCCATGCCTAGAATGATATCAAAGTCGACCATATCGAGAGGATACAGATTTGCAGAGCGAATACGATCATCAAAACGAAGAGGACACTTAACGTATTTATGATCAATGGTCATGTGGTTTTTCATAGGCGTAGAAATCGATAAGTGATTTGTTAATGGTTTGGGCTTCATATTAAGTTTCTTAGCAAATGTGACAGATATAATGGAGTGTGTGGCACCGGTATCAAATAAAACGAAGACAAAATAATCATCAATGAAAAGAGTGCCCGTAATGGTACCTGAAGTGCTCTCCGCCTGATTCTGAGTAGTAGCATAAACACGTCCAGTAGTAGTTGGCGGCTTGATGTAGTTTCTAGGAATCACCGGGTTCTTCTTAGGGCAATCCTTGATCTTGTGAGCAGTAGAACCACAAGAGAAACATCCACCAGTGGCCTTGAAACACGGTCCCGGATGAGCCTTTCCACAAGTAGAACAGATAGGTGGGGGAGGCAAAACTTCAGTCGTCCTTTGCTGACCAGAAGATCCTGAAGCACGACCCTGATTTGATCCTCGAGCTGACTGATCCTTGTTGTAACGCTGGTTATTGTTACCTTGGGTCTGACGATCATTTCCATTCCTACCAGCATTTCTATTATCTTGACTCCTCGCCTCAGGGCGCCTAGAGTCAACATTCCTTCCTGACTGACCCCGCTGATCATAACTCCTATCCACTTGATCCCTTGAATCATAACTCCTACCAGAATTTCCCTTATAATCATTACTTTGAGTCCTACCTTGAATCCGATCACCATCGCGGTTACGCTTGTTGGAACCCGAAACCTCATGAAAGATCTCAATGTTACGAGCTGCGTCATTGCAGGCCGACACATTCTCATACTCAATATTAAGCAGTCGGTCCAACACCCACTTCTTCAGTCCCCACTTGAAGTGCTTAGCTTGGCGCCTACCATCTCCAGCAATCGTTCCCACAAAACTTACCAGCCTCATAAACCTACTCATGTACTCATTGGAATTCTCATGATCAAGCTGGTAGATTGCCTGATAATCCCTCTCATACCTTTGCTGCTCAGCATCAGGGAAGTAACGGTTATAGAAGATCGTCCGAAACTCAGTCCAGGTACAAGTAACAGCAAAAGCATCTCCTCCTCTTGCTTGTTTGAGTGCCTTCCACCAATTCAAAGCATCACCTTCCAACTTAAATGCAGCCAAACGAGTCTTAAACTCGTCTCCACAACCCAGTACTTCAAACAGCTTCTCAATATGAGTGATCCAGTCCTCGGCCTCAGTGGGAGTAGCAGCAGTGCTAAACGAAAGAGGCTTGAGCTTACCGAAACGCTCGAGCCAAGTGTGAATGCCTGTGGGTTGATTTCCTCCACCACTACCCGAAGCACCAGTCTGATTACGAATGTTGTTGATCACCTGTTCCATCATCTCAGGTGTAGTAAGACCAGGGAAAAGAGTGTTGATGGCATTAGCAATCGCAGCATCAATGTTAGTAGCATCATCGTCTCCATCCGCGCTACCGGTAGTACGAGTTCGAACCATGTGAACGATATTCAAACGATTAGCAAAATGAACAAAGGTGAGATACGAGATGGAAGTACGCAGAAGGAATCCTAAAGTCTACCCAAATCCTCACAGGTCAAAGCTTAAACTCTAAGGGTCTCAAAACCTAGGCTCCATATGTCACAGGTCCTGACTACAAGTCGTAAACCTGGGCTCGGAAACCATAAATTGTAACACCCCGACCCGACAAGGGTAAAGGAATCACAAATATTGGTGTCATATCATAGCAAACACAAATATCCAAAAGAAGTCTTAGCATAAATACTGAAATAATTCAAGTCAAAATGACTTCAATACATAGGTCCCAGTGGAAAAATAAACTCCAATAAAAATATATGAAATAGTAAAGTCTTAAATGGCATCATAAAATCAAAGCTAAATATCTCTAAGGTAAGTCCACTCAGCTCTCATCCCAAAGCAAAACCCAGCTCCAATGCTTAGATACCTGCCGCGGAAGAAAAGAAATGCGGCTGAGCTTCAAAAGCCCAGTGAACAGATATACAAGCAAAACGAAAAGAAACGAAAACGAATATGGAATATAGTGAACGAAAGATAGCAAAATCATAATCATTATCAAAGTATAAATCAGAATTGTCGAATAAGTTTTATAGTTAACTACCTCGAGCCCAGAAACAAATATCAGATCATAATCATATTCATATTCACACAAGGCAACATTTGTAGGGGAGACCTACCAGAGTTATGAAGGACGTGCATGCACGCAACATCAATCATCAGATAACATATAACATATAACAAATAACAAATAACAGATCTAGGATGCATCCATACGCCCCACAAACATATATTGGTCATATAATATAATTTGAGCTCATAACAGATAACAGATAAGGGACGTGGCAGAACTTCACTCTACTGCCCTTGAGTCATGTCAGAAGTGCATTACTGACACGGACATGGAACCCCCATGACTAGTTAATATTTGGCTCGGGTGTCAAACTATCTTAGGTCAAATTAGAATGTCAAAACTGACACAGATCATACTTTATCAGAAGATTAATCATATTTTCAAAATCAAAGTTTTCATATCATATAGTTCAAAATCAGATGTTTCAAAATTCAGAAATCAAAGTTCAAATAAGCAACAACTCAAACAAACAAAATGGGTTCATAGAAAAGGCTTAGGAAACCCTAATATAAAAGCTAATGAAAAGAAAACGTTATAAGGAACCTTTACTGAAAAGGTCAGAATATCTGTACCTTATTCCAAAGCAAATGATCGAAAAGCAGAAATACGGAAAGCAAAAGATTACTCCTTCTTCACAGAACCTATACACATTAACGGTCGTATATGTTATTTATGATTCCATAATTGTCGAAATGATCCTTTAATGTTGGGTGTTTATACTTAGTGTATTCCAGTGGTCTTCAGTACTTTAGGGTTTTATGATAATTGAGACTTAAGTGTTTTATAATTAATATCGTAGATTAGGGTTCATTATGTCATTTATTAAAGTGTAGGGTTAAATGTGAAAATAGTTTAAACGTCATAACTCACACATGAAATAATGAATTATTATACTTAGCTTCAAACCCTAATCGACTCTCAATTATGTTCTAGGGTTTTCTCATTCTTTAATATCAAATTAATGCGCCATTACTTTATATGTTACGTCATTTAATGACTCATTACTCTTGTTATTTACTCAACACATTCATGTCTTAACCATACGTTACTTATATATATGTTATACGTCAACTTTTATACCCATGCATGTTTATGATTTCATGTGACACACAAGTTACTTATTACTCAGATTAGTTACACATTTACACAAACATGCACAATAGTTTTGAATAGATATGACCACGTACTACGTTTACATATCGACAAGCTCACTTGACTAATAATAACGCACGCATGGTTCACAAACCATTTAGGGTTCGGCATGCATGGTTAGGTTCACACTTCAAACTAGGGTTTAGGTTTACATGATCCCTTACTCGTTTAATACACGTTCAAAACTCTTATATGGTTCGGTTTATCTTATAGGGTTCGGCCTCTATGTTTTACGCAATACCTTAACTCTCTACGTACTTTACATATTCAAGTTCACATGTTATATAAGGTCCGATTCATTTACATATGGTTCGGTGTATATATAGCTTCGACATACCTATGATCCGATTCACAAAACATATTCAATACATGTTCTCAATTGTTTATAAGGTTCAAGTCATTATGTTGTTTGGTTTCATATGGTTCGGCCACAAAAGAAAAAAACACAAGATCGACTAAACAAAACATATACAACATATATTAACGTAAGGTGTAGCAAAAGAAGACGAGTAGAAAACATTTATACCTTAGCTTGTTGGAAACAAAGCTCTCGACACCAAAGGATTCGTTCGGCCGAATAGGAAGAAAAAGAAAAGAGAGAGGCAAACAAAACTAGGGTTTCAATTTTGTGTAAATGTATTGTATATATAGCTAGTAACATTTTCGGTTAGGGCTTTGAGTGGTGTGTATGGGCTTCGGCCTCTTGGGTCCAACCGAAACAAAACAAACACCCACCTTGGGCTCTCTTGGCTCTCGGCTGGCAGAAGAAACGAGCCCAAGTGGTTTCCCAAATAACGAATGACAAGACCCAACTAATCGGCCCAACACTCTAGCGAGACGTTTAAATCTTCGTCGTACAAAATCGATCACGTACACGTATTAGTTAAGTTTTAATTACTCGTAAGTTTAGTTTTAATTTCGTTTAATGATTATAAATGTCTTTTACGTATTTTATAATTTTCGATTCCAAGGGTATTTTAGTCTTTATCTATGTTTTAGATTTTCAGGTTTTACAGCTAGTACTGGAAAAAACCCAACAAGGTTCTAGTTATGAAGTCTCGGTAAGCACTGAAGGGGTTGAAGAATGAAAAAGAATTGAATGTGAAAAGGGTGAAAAGAAATAGCCCTCCATTAATTCAACCTTAGGGCAGAAACCGGGTTCAATACATATGCTACTGGTGGTTACCAAGGTAACACTAGTATTGAAGACAAAACGTCATGGACCCAGTGACGCACTGCACTAAACTTCCCAAGCTACTCAAGTTCCTCTTAAAAGGGCTTGTTTCATTCTCACGGGGAACCTACACAATCTATCGACTTTCTCTTAGAGATTGCTGATATTGAAGAAGGAGACGCTCTCCCTAGTCTCTAGCATAGGAAACCAAATGTGCACTATTGAGTCTAGAGCCAAGAGATCATCCACAATATCTCATTAGGACACAAAATTAATGAAGACTTGCTGTTTCACACAATGTGGAAAGTTAGAATATATTAAGAGTCCTACGCATTATCCTTGTGGTATCGCCAGAACATCCGAGTGATATGTAAAAATATTCACAATGAAGATGGAAATCCTTCTAGAGCCAACATCAAACAAGCTCTTGGTGGGTGACATGTGAGATCTTCCCAAAAGATCAAGCTTGTGACAACTGGATAGAAATGATGGGGCGATTCATTCTT
The DNA here is from genome assembly GCA_019973895.1 of Chrysanthemum seticuspe. Lineage (NCBI taxonomy): Eukaryota > Viridiplantae > Streptophyta > Magnoliopsida > Asterales > Asteraceae > Chrysanthemum > Chrysanthemum seticuspe. Next base: position 219,549,216 of record BPTQ01000001.1, on the reverse strand, counting down.
GAATCAACCTTGGTCCAGGAAATGAATTGACGAATACTTTTGGAAAAACCGTTCGATGTGCAAATCTTCTTTTCTCTAGCACATCGAATGTGTATTCATTTTCAAACACAAAAAGTATCTCTGATTGAAAAAATACTTTTGGAAAAACCATTCGATGTGCAAATCTTCTTTTCTCTAGCACATCGAATGTGTATTCTTTTTCAAATACAAAAAGTATTTTTGATTGAAAATTGATTTTTCTTATAAAACCTTCGTCGTATTGCAAAACTCTTTCTTCAAGCAATACGCGATTGTTTTTCAAATCAATTTTTCATCAAACAGTGAATCTCAATTCGCTGGTTCACTCACTCCGTGTTGTCTTCTTTGAGACGTTCTGGTTTGAGAACACCTAGAACAACTGCGAAACCCTGTCAAGGAGATTCTTCATAACTATACCTGATCACAGGCAGTACTTGTACTGATCAACGGGGAACCATGGGTCGTGTACCTCAATTCAACGAAAGTGATCAAAGACACTTTCATGTGTTTTATTGCTAACTGTTGTTTGCAGGTACATTTAGAAGGTTGCAGCTGATCAGAATTGAGAAGTCAATCCAAAGCCGCATGCTCACAGCATCCACACTTAATTGAAGAAATCATGACTAGTGCATATCTACATAACCTGGCTCTGATATTTTATACTATGCTTCTGCTACGCTGCTGCAAATATCATGAACTAGTAAAGCTTCCGCTACTCTGATGGAAAGATGTCATGATCCAGAAAGTGTGAGCATGTCGGTCCAAAAGTCACAACATCACATGAAGGCAACACTACAAAGGGTGATCCAGAGATTTACTGTGGCTGATGATCTTAAAGAAAGCTCGAAGATCATCAAGATTTGGATCAGTTCAAAGGCCTCCACTAAAAGTACAAAGCAGTCGGACTTTGAAGAATCACTGCTAAAGCACAAAGATTGCGAAAGTTGAAGAATTAAAGTCTACGAGCTCAAGACTGAAGATAAAATAGAATGCTAGGATTCGAAATGTAAATCATGGGGTGACCTCCCTTAGGGGAAGATTGTTAGGAATTAGAAACTCCATAGTGAAGTGTCGGTCACCCCAAATATAATCTAGCATAAGTTAGCTCGTAGACATGTCGTTATTTACGTTATTTAGTAGTTTATTAGTTAGTTTGTAGCGTAGATTAGTTTAGTGCAACACCGTGGAGGACGGACGGGTCTTTACCTACTGTATGCCTGATCCACAGCCCGACAGGAGGGCGAGTAGTGTGTAACTATAAATACCCTTCCCACTAAGGGAAGGGTAGTGTTTCTCATTAATCTAACCTTGCATTTGTTGATTATTTCTCTCTCTAGAAACACCCTCTCCTCTCTTCATCTCTCTAAAATGGATTTTTGTTTAATCATCTACCTAGACCACCTGAATCATCAAAACAACATAAAATAAACGATTCTACATTAATCATAAGCAGTATTGCCTAGTTATCACTGATGATTATAGCAGATTTTCTTGGGTTTACTTTCTGGCACTTAAGAGTGAAACAAGTGAGATTCTTAAGAATTTTATCACTAAGATAGAAAATAGAGTGAACCATAAGGTCAAAGTAATTAGATGTGATAATGGAACTAAGTTTAAAAATGATGTCATGAATAAGTTCTGTGTGGATAAGGGTATTGAAAGACAGTTTAGTGTTGCTAGGGCACCTCAACAAAATGGTGTAGCTGAGAGGAAAAATAGAACACTAATTGAGGCTACAAGAACAATGTTATCTGAATCTAAGTTACTGTTAGAATCACTCCTAAACTTGATTACAAGTGTTAGTAATTAATATGTAATAGTTAGCTTAATTAGGCCTTTATGTTTGTTATTATGCTAAGGCTTATGTAGAAGGCCCATAAGCCTTGGCCCAAGCCTAATAAGGAAAGGAAGGAAACTTGCATGTTGCCCTAATTCCTTCCTATAAATACCTCATGTAAACCTTCATTTGAAGGTTGGTTGTTCACTTTTAATATATTCCTACGCCTAAACCTTTCTCTCTTTATATTCGTGTGTGTATTAGAGTGTTCATCCGATCACCTTATCTCTTATTTCTTATATTGATGCTTGTGTTACAAACATGGTGACCTAACAGTGGTATCATTCGCCAAATAGTTGGGTGAAACGTTTTTTGTTTTGAAGTTTTTACTTTATACGCGTAAGTCTCGTTCCTAAACTTTCATACGTTTTAAAAACTAATTTTTTTCACTTTAAAATTCAAGATTCTTGTACTTTCAAGGTTATTTGGTGATAAAGTTTATGTTTTTGGCAAAAAGTTTGAAACTTTACGTGTATTTCTTTGTTTTTGAGCTTGGTTTTATTCGCGTTGTCTTTTCTACGCGTAAGGGTAAAAAGAGTTTTTGATCATCAAGTTTCACACTTTTGTGTTATTTTGGTGATATTGAAGCTTTTTCATCATAAAAATCAGGTTTCTAAACACTTTTGGGCATAAAATCAGTTTTTGGTGAAGTTGGTTTTTTCTACTCGTAAGAAAACCCTAAAATTACGCGTAAGCTTCTCAAGGTTTGATCTTTAGTACTATTGGTTTACTCAGTGTTTTATTGCTTGGATAAGCCTGAAAACACTTCGACTTTAGATATTTTTACACTGGGATAAGTGTAAAGGATTTTTGGGTAAAACCCTAGTTTTACGCCTAAGCATAAAAGCTTACGAGTAAACATCTTACGCATAAGCATTTTCTACACATAAGCTTGTCTTACGCCTAAGGAAATCTTACGCATAAGGTTCTTACTGTTAAGCCTTTGGTTTACGCCTAAGCTAAGCTTTTATCTCAAGCCTACGCGTAAGCTTCTTTCTACGCGTAAGCTTCTCTCTACGCGTAAGCTTCTCTCTACGCGTAAGCTTCTTTCTACGCGTAAGGTACTTGTCTACGCCTAAGCATCTGTCTACCCCTAAGCTGGTTTCTACACCTAAGTGTTCTTCATCAACAAGTTTCATTCGACTACAAAGATCCATCATCAACACAAGTAGAATTTAAAAAAAAATACGCGAAATTCAAATTTTGGTTTAAGAGTGAAAATTTTGGTCAAAAATTCAAATTTTTTTGCCCAAATTCAAATTTTTACGGTCAAATTTGGCGTCAAAAATTGTCAAATCTCAAATTTTTCTTACAACCTTAGAATTGAATTTTATAGTGAATTTCAAATTTTGGAAGAAAATTTTTTTCAAACTTATTTTTGGAGGGAAATTTTGAAAATCTGTATATCAGCTTTTCAAGTATGCAGACTTCACTAATCTCCTTACCTTCCATCTACTGCTTAAAACCTTCACCACCAAACCTTTCTGCTGATGATTCTAAAGATGCAAAAGCATTTGAAGAATTGAACGAAGGATGGATGGTTCTGAATAAGATGATAAACTCAAGACTTAACAATTCCAAGCGTCAGACATCATCAAATTCCCGAGATCCAGCAGTTGTGCAAGGTGAAAGAGTTGAGGTACAAGGAAGGAATGCTCAAAGGGTTCTTGGGCATGTTGTGATTACTTCAACTGTCGGTAATGCGGACAATGAGGTTATAGCATTGGAAAAGCAGGATGACAGCAGCAAATCAGAGGAAGATATCATACCCATCTATGACACAGAGCCCAACTTTGACAAAGAACAAATGGTTGAGGAAGATATCTTACCCACATATGACACTGACACAGAACAGATGGTCGAGGTACAATCTACTGTTGATCATATTCTGCCTGCAAATGCGAAACAGCAAACTGAGCAACCTAATTTCAGAAATGAAGGAGAGGTTGACCAGTGTGTTGCACAATTTCGAGACAACTGTCTTGTGTCTGAGCCCTTACTTGCAAGCAATTCAACTGAAACGTCAAATCAAACTCTTGAATCTGAAAACATTCTTCTCAAAAAGACCATTGCTCAGTTTGAAAAACATTTTTCAAAACTAGAGGCTCATTGCATCTCTCTTGAACTTAAAATGCAAAACAAAATTTTAAACTCTGAGCCAAATAGTAAATATTTGAATGAACAAAGTAATCGTGTGGATACATTAGTAAAAGAAAATGAGCATTTAAAGGCTCAAATTCAAGCAAATGGGCTTGCACATGTTGCTTTACAAAAAAAACTGAGAAGATTAACTGACAAGAGTGTGGATACTAATTTTGCAAAACCAACAATCTTGGGGAAATCGTCTCTAAAACGAATCAGAAACCAATCAGTAGTTAGACAACCAACTGCTTTTAAATCTGAACGTTCAAAATCTTTAAAACCACGGTTTGCCTCCCAAGTTGATGAGAATAATCATTTGGCTAAACCAATCACTCCACATTTCGGGCCAAAGAATAATGCTTATGTTTCTGTTAAACATGTTTCTGTTAAACCTGTTTCTGTTATACATGTTTATGTTAAACCTCAACAAGTAGTTGCACCTGGCCAGTCTAGGATTAGTTCGAAAACAATGTCTAAACCGAGTATAAAAATTCAATATTCATATGATACAAATGACTTGCACAAGAACTATGATCTAGAAAAGGCTAGGAAAATGGCACTACTCCAAAAGGATGGAATCTTAGGTTCACAACCTAGTGTGATGCCTTCTAGTGTGTTGCATAACACTGCTTGTAGTTGCAAACCAAAACCTAAGTTTAATCAACAAACATTTAGAAATAAACCCGTTGATCTAAACGTAAAATTTCAGAAACCTAATAGGTGGATCAATATAGGATGCAGACTCTTCCCAAAAGAAGTTTCAACATCCCCTAGATCTAACCTTAGATGGATTCCAATGGGTAGAGTTTTCAACACTGTTGGTCTTAGGTGTATTACTACAGGCAAGATACTAAGTAGTTGCATCAAAACAAGTGTGAAACCCACAACATCCATCCCTGAGGTAGGAAAGGAAATCATCAAAATGGCATGTTCAAGTGTCAAGAAGATTATTGGCACTACATGTTTATGCTTCTAGCATCTGGAACCCAGTTACACTTGGGGATCCATGTTTCTTCTATCTTTCCCCCTCCTATTTTTTTTACAGGTACAACAACTATGGCTTCTAAGTAACACAGCTTAGGACCCGTTTCTCACCTTCTTAAATTTAATGATCCATCAGCTGCTCCACCATTGTACTTAATCGTCAAGAATTGGAAACATTTCTTGCTCCTCTGGTTAAAGATTCTGTGAAAAGTCGTACTTCAGATGTATCGAATGTTTCTGCAGCACAACCTAACTATACTCTAATTTCAGATACACCTGAAACTACCACAACAACCGTTGTTGTAGCTGCACCTCCAATCGAATCTCTGACAACAGAAGAACAAAATGCTTCCTACAACAATGACACAGCTGATGATCAACATAATGAACATAGAAGTTTTATCAGCAGTTGATTCTCTCGTGATATTTATGGTACTTCACACTTGCTCGATTAATCGAACATCCATGGTTTCGCTGTCTCCTTATACATGGTTTCGCTTTCTCCAATTGATAATCAACATATGTGGTGTATGATTCTGATTCAATGAAAACATCGAGGGGAAGATAGTGTAGGTGTTCATTATTTCCTTGATGTCGTTTGCGAAAACCCTATCTCATCTTGGATTTATTCAATTAGGGGGAAGAAATGAGACGATATGTGGTTCAAACGTCTCACTTTGGTGTTATCGTCTCACTTTCTCAGGGTTATCGTGTGTGAAGTTACCAAAATATGATGATATGATGCCTCACACACGGTCATTTTATCAAGAAATTGCATACTCACAGGTAATTATTATTCCGATAGACCGCAACATTCAGGGAGAAGTTGTTTCATTTCGTCTTTCATGGTTTGTTTGGTGTGAAGCATCTACATTCGTGAGAAGATTTTGTAGATTTCTTGTATGTTACCCCCGAACGGATTTTCCGCAATATGTCAGATTTACATTGTGTGGTTCACTGCTCATCTACAAATTCCGCTGCGTACTGAAAACTTCAAAAGTTAGAGGAAATGTCGACTTCATCAATGTTTCAAATCTGCTAAAGACAGTTGTTAGTTTGGGGGGAAGCTGATTCATAAACTTCGTCAATCAGGGGGAAGCTAATCAGTTTCATACGTATTACATCATTTCTCTGTTTATATTCACAATGGCTTCTGAGCATAACAGCTTGGAACCCGGTCATAACCATTTAAACTTCCCTCAAACCCCATCATCAGCTGAACCTAGTTTACAACCAACTCGACGTCAAATGGAACAACTATTTGCTCCTCTGTTTAGTGATGACATTGATGAACGTGCTCCAGATGTATCAAATGTTTCTGCTGCTCAACCTGATCATAATCCGATACATGATACACCTGCTACAACTACTGTTGAGGAAGCACCACCAGTTGATTCTACTACAACAGTTGAACAAACCGCATCCAATGACGCTGAACCAACTGATGATCTTCTGAACAATGAAGTACCCCTACCTGCAGATTATGATCCAAATGCGTTCTTCAACCCTTTTACAAATGCTTCTGCTACTTCTGATGTTGCGGAATCATCTACAAGTCATTTGAATCCTCCTAATCTGCAAAATGTATATCAACATCAACCCTCCACACATCGTTGGACTAAAGACCATCCTCTTATGAACATCATTGGAAACCCGAATCAACCAGTCGTAACTAGACAACGCCTTCAGACTGACGGTGAACACTGCATTTATGCACTTGTCGTTTGTCAATCTGAACCCAAAAACATTAAAGAAGCAATGACTTATGACATCTGGATTGAATCCATGCAAGAAGAACTTAATCAGTTTAAACGTCTTGAAGTATGGGAATTGGTTGAAAAACCAACAGGGGTCTATGTTATTGGTCTGAAATGGATTTGGAAAAACAAATTGGATGCTGAAGGTATGGTTATCAGAAACAAGTCACGTCTGGTGGCTAAGGGTTATAGACAAGAAGAAGGAATTGATTACGAGGAATCATTCGCACCGGTTGCTAGACTTGAGGTTGTTCGGATCTTTCTGGCGTTTGCGGCTCACATGAACATCACGGTCTTTCAGATGGACGTCAAATCCGCTTTTCTCAATGCAAAACTGAAAGAAACGTTCTATGTTAGTCAGACAAAAGGATTTGTTGATCTAGAGTTCCCTACTCACGTCTACAAACTGAACAAGGCTCTCTACGGTCTCAAACAAGCCCCTCGGGCGTGGCATGATAAGTTATCATCCTTTCTTATTGCCAATAATTTCACTAAAGGATCGGTCGACCCAACACTTTTCATACAATATCACGGGACACACATTTTAATCATTCAAATTTATGTGGATGACATCATTTTTGGGTCAACACATCTAAAATACTCAAACGCTTTTCAAAACTTATGAAAAAAAACATTTTGAAATGTCCATGATGGGTGAACTTACATTCTTTCTTGGATTGCAAGTTCATCAATCACCCCGTGGTATTTTCCTAAGTCAGTCCAAATATGCTCTTGAAATTTTAAACAAACATGGAATGCAAACCTGTGATACCTATGCCACACCAATGGCACATACTAAGAAACTGGATGCTAATTTGCATGGGAAATTGGTTGACCCTACCAAATACCGAAGTATTATTAGGTCTCTCATGTATCTAACAACCAGTAGGCCTGACATTGTATTTGCTGTATATCTTTGCTCCCGTTATCAGTCGAGACCAACTGAAACTCACCTCTCTGAGGCTAAAAGAATCCTCCGATACATCAAGGGAACCATTAATTTGGGAATCTCGTATCCGAAGGATTCTGGTTTTGAACTAATAACTTTTTCAGACATTGATCACGCAGGTTGCTTAGATTCTCGGAAAAGTACCTCAGGCGCTTTACAATTTCTTGGTGATAAATTGGTGTCATGGCAATCAAAGAAACAGGATTGTACATCACTGTCCTCAACCGAAGCAGAATATGTAGCCATGTCGGTGTGTTGTGCTCAAGTCATTTGGATGAGAACACAACTCAAAGACTATGGTTACGTATTTGACAGAATCCTGATGTACTGCGACAATCGAAGTGCTATTGCGATATCGTGCAACTCTATTCAACATTCAAAATCAAAGCACATCGATCTTCGATATCATTTCATCAAGGAGCATGTGGAAAAGGGTACCGTTGAATTATACTTTGTGGGTACTGAATACCAACTGACAGATCTTCTCACCAAAGCCTTAGCTCCTGCTAGGTTTACTGAGTTGGTCCACCGGATTGGTATGCGGTGTTTGACTCTAGTAGATCTGGATGAATTTTTAAAACATTCTTGAAAACAATCAAGCACCAAAACCTCTTTTGTAAATAAATTTCTCAAAAACAAAATAGAAAAATATAAAATCTGATAAAATCCAAAAATATTCTTCTATCTAAATTTCTTTCAAACATCGCAAGTACAAATCTTCCGTCAACACTGTGTTCTATCAAACTTTTCACAATTTTCCCGAACAAGTGTTGAGGGGGAGAAAGTAAATATTTTCAGTTTCATAAAACCTTGTACTTGCATGTTTCCAAAAAAAGATGTTGTTTCTTCTAAAATGGTGGATACGTTTCTTGTCAAATACTCTCCTCAGACTCAAATGTTTTTCAAAATTCATTATTTCAAAAGTCAAGGGGGAGTATTTTTAAGTTTCTTGCCTTACAAGTGTTTTGTCTAACCAAAACGGAAGTTAAAGGATCTTGGTTGGAACCTTTTTTGAGGTTGAGGGACTGAATGTGTCAATGTGGCAAAGTAATTTTAACTAAATCATTCACCTAACACATTCAATGCACCACTTCATGTGCATTTACTCCTAAACCACCAAGATCAAACGGCCCAAATCAAATCTTTAAAATCCGTTCAAGCTGTTCATAATCTGTAAGTTCTAAATTGTTTTGATCAAGATTCTAAACAAGGATTTCAAAAATCTTTCAAATCCAACGGTTAAAACTCTTTAAACTGATTTTGGAAAACTGTTCACTCGAACGAACTGGGTGTTTATGCATAAAAGTGTTTGGATTGAAGTGAGTTATGTTACAACCTTTCTTAGTGTCTATTAAACTTGCTTCAATCGTCCAAAACCATCCAGAATCTTAAATTTCGTTATTTTGAATTCTAGGGTTCTTGCGCTCATTTAAGGGTTTTTCTATTCTGTGATATGTTATTAGGTGGTCAAAAAAGTGTTAGAATAAGTATATATGCATGTTTTGAACCTTTAAATTAGCCCAGAAACATCTAAACTGTAAGAATTTAAGTTTTAGGTTTTTAGGGTTCATATACCATGAATCTTCTGATTCTGTGGTGGAAATGTGTTATATCTTGTTCCATTGCACCCATATGACATCTAGTACACTCCAGAAACATTCTTGTTTGATTTGTGTAGCTATATCTCGTACGCGTAGATTAAGGGTTTAATGTTTAAGTAATTTTACGCCTAAGTCTTTCTGTGTGTATCTGATATGTTCTTATGCTTGTTTTGTGATCTAAAAAGATGTTTGGAATTAGCTGCAATCAAGCTTTCATGTTTATTTTTAACAGGTTAATTATTCGTAATGTCAGAATCCTTAGGTGCTCATATCGTTACGCTTAAGGAATACCTTATGCGTAAAGGTTACGCCTAAGAGCAATCTTACGCGTAACTCTTACGCATAAGAGGTCTACAGTGGATTACGTGTATCTTGGAAAGATATTCGTAAACAAGACTTGTTACACATAAGCTTTACTCTTACGAGTAAACGTTACGCGTAATATCTAGCTTATTCCTATGCGTAAGCCTAAAGCCTTTGAACTTGTCTTACGCATAAGAAACTCTTACGCATAAGCTTGATCTTACGCTTTAGCTTACTCCTACGCATAAGCTCCTTTCTTACGCATAAGGATCCTTGTCACACATAACCCTCTGTTTACTACATTCTTGCCTGTTACGCATATGTTACTTGTTAAATGTTACGCATAAGTCACAAATACCTGATGTTTCATTTAAGCTTACAAATGTTAATATGTTGTGTGTTAAGTGAATAATTGGACTTTGAAATTTCAAAATTAACATGATCACGTAACTTTTCACATCAACTTCAAACAATTGGACAAATGTGACTTAGGACTTGTAACTAACATAAACATGTTACCATCAAACAAGTAATTAGATAATAAATCAGACTAAAACAAACACATTCTGTTTCCATATGTCTGTCTCTTTGTCTAATGACTTTCAGATCACAAAATGGCTGCAAATCAAGCAAACATCAATGCCCCAGCTGAGCTCACGATGGCAAACACGTTCCCAGCTGGATACGACAAAACAATTGGCAAGAACAATCTTCGTGTCGTCTTCAACAACTTCATATGCTCAGAATCATCTTACAGAATTGTTGTGGTAATCCTTCTGCAACATCCATTTAAATACATGCTCACAAAGTCATCCTCAATCTCTGACTTCTTTCTTATGATGAGTGTGATTCAATGGATGAAGAAAGAAAATTTCGTAAGACATTAAAGCAGAAAAGGATGGAATTTCATGCTTCAACCTCTCCGGTTAATCAACCCGCTGGGGGCAGGAGGGTTAAGCAGTAGTCCGCCACTTATGGAAGATCCATTGCAAACAACTCTCACCCCATCTGATCCGGTTAATCAACCCGGTAAGGATTAGGGTGTCACTGTCACTACAACTGTTGAAATGAAGCAACCACAACAACAACTTAAACAACCGCGAGAAGAAAAGCATGGTGAAGATGTGGAAATATATGACGAAGGAGATTACGATCATGATAAGGATGAAAGAGTCACTGATGATGATAATTTGGTGGCTAAAGAGGAAATGTTGCATAAAGAGGCTGAAGAAGCTGCTAGAGCTGAAGAGGAAAAGTTAAAGAAGGAATCAGACAACTACTTAGTTGACAATCCAATACACAAACCTCAACAGTCTTCTGAACCACCTCTTGACACTTCCACCAAACCTAAATCATCATCTCAATCATCACCTCCATCAACAAAAGAAACAACCAAGTCAAAAACAAAATCTGTTAAGAAGACTACTCCATCCAATGATTCAACAAATTGGTAAGCAGGCTATCACCACGACACAACAAGCTTCACAACCACCACCATCTGATCAACCAAGGGATTCAGAAACCACATCACCAATGGACAAAACCATTGATCACTTCACATACACTGGTGGTGAGGATCACAACATACCTGAGCCCCAACCTGAACCTCAACCGAAATTCAGATCAAGTACATTACTGCACTCCTTGTTTTCAAACGCTTCAAATCAAAGAGCGTGTTGAAGATCTCCACTTCGGGGTCGAATCTTACCAAAATTCTACACTTCAACGGAATCAATCAAGAACCTCAATACAAAATCATTCATAATCCAAAGTTTGGGTTTGTCTACCGAAGTGAAAATCATCATACTTGCTTCATGGATTTCGATGAAATTCACAAAGTTCTATGACGCCACCCTGAAGATGGTTCGAGATGGATTGGCATATCGTTTGAAGGACATTGAGTTGGGTATAATTCAGACGAAGAGATGGAATTCAAAGGATCGCAAGGATGTTCTTTGATTTATAACTAGGATTGATGAAAGATTGATTCATCGGGATCAGATGCGATGATTGGAGAGCTATGTGGGAGGATGACTAAACTTTACGATTCTGACTTTCAAACGTCCTCATAAAATTGTTGGTCGTTTGCAATCATTGGGTACTCTCTTAACTCTCGTGATTGTGATTTTGTTTGTTTGGTATATTCACAATGGCTTGTGCACACATAACAGTGTACAACCCGTACTCGTCATGAAAGGACCCTGTGGTACACTTCAGTGCCACAATCCTATAAAAGGAGCGAAATCTTCTTACTTTTGAGTAAAACTAATCAAAACTTTCATTTTTCAAAGTTTTTCTCAAAAGAACAAGTACTTCACCTTATGATTTTTCAAAACCTCAAAAGTTAATATCACTTGTTGAGGGGGAGTACTTGCTTAAAATACTTTGTTCACAAAATTTTTCTTCGTGGTAATCTTCCCACAAAACTCGAAATGGACATATTCGATATCAAATTTTGTCAAAAATAACATTTATATGCCATTTTTTAGGGGAAGAAAAATTATGTGATAAGAAATATGTTGTAAATTGCTAATGAATTATTGTGCTAACAAGACTTAACCAATGAATTGACGAGATCTTAAATGTTAGTAACTCGAAAAGACTTGTCCGGGATGGGTAATAATTTCAAGCTAGTTCGTTAGTGATGTAAACGTGTCTCGCAAAGGACTTGTCCTAGTAGAATGTACCATTCGAGAAACTCTTGGTAGACATGAACTTTGACGAGTTTGACAACCTTTCGAGGTTTGTCCACACCTTCAAGGTAGTTATTAGAGCTAGTTGTCACCTAAAAGCTGACAATGTAACTCTTTAACTATGCAACGTAATAGTGTCTCGCGGGGAATTGTCTATCTTGAGTTGATCAATTCATAAGTGCGCGCTCTTCCCTCACAGTGCAGATTTCTGTCAAAATACTTTAGCACGTGTGGAGGGGGAGTATTTCTGCAAAATACAAAACTCTCAACAGTGGTACAAAATGCTTTTACTCATAACCACTATGAGAGATTTTACATGAAAATGGTTTACGGCAACATAGGCTAGTCATGGAGTTATAAGGTGACTAAGGTTAGGAATAACCGTCCTATGCGCGCTCTTCCCTAAGGTGACGCATGCACTAAACCTTCTTAGCCACTCAAGTTTCTCTCAACAGAAGCTTGTTTCATTCTCACAGGGAACCCTACGTAAACTATCTGGTTTCTATTAGAGATTGCTGGTATTGAAGAAGGAGACCCTCTCCCTAGTCTCCGCTCAGGAAAACCAAAGTGCACTATTGAGTCTAGAGCCACGAGATTCATCAAAAGATCTCTTAGGTACACTTGACAATTCATCGCTTGTCGTTCAACAATAAGAACACAAGTGATACCTTATCGTGTCCTTCACAGATCTTAGTAATCTGTCGAGAACATTTATGAACTGTAGGTGTACTCCGGTACATCGCGTTATCTCACTTGTGGGAATCCAGTTCAGGAACAGCCTTAGTAAGAATTAGAGACGTGTTTTCACTTCTAATATATTCCTACGCCTAAAACTTGTAAGCGCTGGATTATTTCTAACCCATGTTTTATGTTTTCTTCTTATGGATGCTTGCGGGTTGAAAAGATCGTGCAGATTCTCCACATGCTCATACCAACATCAATTGAAGTTCTCTCAAAAGGCAACACAAAGTCAGAATGATTCTTCGTCAAAGTCAAAGAATCTACAAAGTTTAAAGACTAAGAGAACTACATCAGTATTGAAATCCAACGTTAAAGACCGTGTGAGCATGTTGGAGAAAGACGTGGAGACACTGGAGCAACGAAGCTGACCTGATGCAGACAACCACAACATACTATCACTTCCATCACAAAGAACAAAGATCAAAGAACAAAGATAATGAAGACGTCAAAGCTGAAATACTTCAAAGCAAACAAGATCCCTACACTGGGGAGATTGTTGGAATTAAGATACTTCTTCTCACAAGAAAGAAGAATGTCAGAAGACGTCAAAGCTACTATTACATCAGCACCTACAACGTTATCACTCATATCATTAATCACCAACACTTAGGGGGAGATTGTTGGAATCACTCCTAAACTTGATTACAAGTGTTAGTAATTAATATGTAATAGTTAGCCTAATTAGGCCTTTATGTTTGTTATTATGCTAAGGCTTATGTAGAAGGCCCATAAGCCTTGGCCCAAGCCTAATAAGGAAAGGAAGGAAACTTGCATGTTTCCCTAGTTCCTTCCTATAAATACCTCTTGTAAACCTTCATTTGAAGGTTGGTTGTTCACTTCTAATATATTCCTACGCCTAAAACTTTCTCTCTTTATAGTCGTGTGTGTATTAGAGTGTTCATCTGATGTGCTACGTGTGTACAAGTTTTAAATTTATAAAAGGTGAATTACCAATATTACCAATAACACATACGAGCAAGTATACTCGTCCGTTATAGCAAGATTATGAAGGTAAGTCGGGATCGTTCGCAGGGATTTGAGTGAATCTAAACACAAGTTTGAATTAACAGAGTCTATCTAAAACATATAACAAAGCAAATGGATATAATGAAATTCAGATGATTAAAAACTACACTTGCTTAAACTAGTTTCATATCATAGATTAATGTGATTGTGTTAACCTCTTAACATGTTGGTTATGATAATTAGTTGGGAAACTAATCTATTGTTCTTACAAGTTAAACCTTCGTCAAGATTTTAGTTCATAAAAACAAGCATTACGTTTAACCAATCAATTCAAGATCAATTCAAGTTTCATAAGTCTACATCCATAAACTTAAACACAAAAACATCCACTTGTTTCATCAAATTGCTAAAAAAATGGTCAATACAAAAGGTAACCGATCATAGACAAAAGGCTACAATTGATTCTCAAAAACTAATCTTACGACCTTTTAGATGTTTCCAACCAATCCAATTTGATAATCAAAAAGCGTTTCTATTACAACCACACCCTAGTTCCTTTGTATAATCAAGAATAATGGGTAAAAACAATCATCCATAGACAAAATGATTATGACTAGTTGAATAACAATAAGTTCTTTCGACCCCAACGATTACTATCAATTAGCCAAACTTGATTGACAAATGTCACTATGAAACTTTAGCACAATTGGATCTTAGAATCAACTTGAAATTGAATTAAAACATGTTAACACAATTACTAACTAATCATATAATAATCAACATCATTTAAGCAAGTGTATAAAGAAACTAGCCACTCATAGCAAACATGAACATAAACTCAGAACTTTGAACATTAGAAAACATGATTAAAAGTCTTACAATGCTTAGAACAAGATTACAAATGGTGAAGTAATGATTCCCAAGGTATTGGGGTGGACTTCTTGGTGATTTGGCCTCCAAATGTGGAACTTCTGGAACTCCAAACTTCCCTGGACTTTTAAGGACGAATTTGAGAGCTTAAAACTTTGTTTGATGAGTAGAGAGATTTGTATTTTAAGTGTGTCTCATATGCTCACAAATGGCCTCTATTTATACTAATTCCAAAGCCTAGGGTATTAATTGCTGAACTTGGCCTCCAAGGAGTAAGGAAGGGACTAGAATACACCATGAGAAGGACCTAGAATCGTTTAGATGCAAAGGAGAAACTTGGTGATGAAGATTTGGCAGATGCAACTTTTCCAACCGGATCGGTCATATGACCAACCGATCCGGTTGGTCTTCTACAAAAGGGGCCAACCGTTCCGGTTGCGGGAGGCGACAGAACGGTTGGTGATGGTCATATTGGTGTATCTGGTCATATTCCAACCGATCCGGTTACAGTTGTAACCGATCCGGTTGGATTTCCTGAGTTAAGGAAACTTGATCTTTTCTTTTATTTTTCTTGTAGAACTTGGTTCTTCAATCACTATGGTCTTCAAAGGTCCTTGAGATACTGATTTAGGCTTACTGAAACGGGAATCTTCTCTTTGCTGAACATTTCTTTATTTTCCTTCCGTTTCCCTGCACTTGGTTATAAACACTAGACAAACATCTTTTGATGCGTTTAAGCACTATAATCACGCAAATATAACCAAATATCATATATAAAAAACACACATAACGCTACTAAAAACATGCACAATCTGAGCGTTATCAAATTCCCCCACACTTAAACTTTGCTTGCCCTCAAGCAAATCTAGGAAATAAAAAACATCCACTGGTACAAGATCGTGATTATGAAAAATGTGATACAAATCAACCAAGTATAAATACGAGAGAAGATTCATCAATTATGCTTTATAAAGGTGAAACATCAAGATGTTTGACAATATCCAATGATTTTCTTGCATGATTAACATTTCAAAACACCTCACGAAAAAGGAACGAAATATAATTCACTCAATCACTCATTTTTAGTGGAGTAACAAGATAAATCACACTCATTTCTCAGTCATGATTAGATTATTACCATAAGCTTGTACAAGAAACGAAACTCCACCGACGTGGCGTGAGCACCAAGTAAAAACATCTAAAGAGGGCTTTTATTCGGGTTATAATGATATGGCTTAGGGTTAAGGGTATGGATAAGGCATGGAGATGTTTATGAAATTGGTGTTAAAATAAAAATGAAATCAAGTCTAATACCCGTGTTGCTAGCTACCAAACATTCCACGAACCAAATAAAGGATTATAGCTTCAATTTCTTCTTTTCCGCTTTCCACAGCTTTTTGCTTTGCCATGACAATTGTTCTTCGATCATAGCACATTGGCTATTATTTCCATACTTTCAATACATTTGTTTTGAACATAACATAATGCATGGCTCAATCAATCTCACAAGATGTGGTACTCATAATCATTTGAACAATCTTCACTTTCCTGGCGACTAGCAACCAACCGTTTAGACATTGATATGGGATAGGCTAAGGTTAAAAGTGTAAAATCTTTTTGTATTTTCTGGGTGAAGCAAAAATGAAAAGGATGGCTCAGAGGGTGTAACTAGGGGTATCTAGTGCTAAAAATGAGCACTACAAATGGGTCCATGTGGGTGGTTAACTAACCGATGTGGCTAGCTAATATATCATTAGATGAAAAATGGAAGGCCATTTGGGTTAAATCCTAAGGTGCCTCTTTATCACACGAATTTACTTATATCGCACGAATGCAATCTCACTGCGGTCTGGTAATGATTTACAAGCACAAGTTCTAGAATAAATAAAATCACCGGCACACTCATAGCAAAAGATCCAACCATAAAAGATGTATGCTGTTTATGAATTAGGTTCAAATCCTCACAATTTAGTGAAAAAGGGTATAATATGTGCTAGCAAATGTTTATCGATCCCATAATGGATTGCAATAGTAATCGGAACACATCTCGAAGTTTCAAATATTACCAGTTTTACCAGTGGATTGATCCAGTTATTCTAATAGATAATCCTAAAAATGAAAACAACTAGATCACAAGGGCAAACAAAATTTAAAATTTAAGCATGAAAACTCTAATTTTTCCTATTCACCCCCCCCCCCCCACACTTAAGTTAGACATTGTCCTTAATGAAAAACGAACTTCAAAGTATAGAAATAGGGGAAATAGAGATGAAACCAGATATGTCAATGAGTTTATCAGCTTAAAATTCTTCATGCATTCCTAGCGTCCACTGGAGAAATCATTACCTGCACACAATCTTATAAACAAACAAAAGGTTTTATTCAAAGGTGGCACCCCCCCCCCCCAACACTTAAGTTCAACCAAAGGTTTAAACTTTGGGGAGTGACCACAGAAAATCAAATCTGAAACACACGGGTTGCCTCCCGAGAAGCGCTTGTTTTATTACCGAGTCATCAGCCTGACTCGAATCTTCCCGAATTCATTTGGCCACAAGAGCAGCCTTGAACATTTTGAAAAGTTCGGGGATGTACATGAATTCTTCACCAGTAGCTTCAATATCTTCCCAGACGAACTCAGCAGATGGTTTCCATGGAAAAATTTGTGGGATTCTTCCTGGAAATGGTGCTACAAAGGTGATAGTTTCGAATTCATTTTCAGGGGAAACTGTTGCAACTGAAACTTCATTCGTTTGCTCCTTGTCGTAATATAACTTGATTCGGTGCCCATTAACAATGAAACTTCCACCCTGTTTGTCATAGAGTTCGACATACCCGGATGGATATCCATGTTTAACGATATATGGTCCAAACCATTTTGGTTGTAATTTAAGAGATTTGAATTTGAATTTCATGTTAAAAAGCAGAACTTTATCTCCGGCTTTGAATTCTTTTCGAATTCGTAGCTTTTTATCGTGATAAGCTTTTGTTCTAGCTTTATACAGTTTGGAATTTTCTTAAGCTCGGATTCTTAATTCATCGAGTTCGTGCAATTGCAGGAATCTCTGTTCTCCAGCTATTTTGAGATCGGTGTTACAATTTCTGAGAGCCCAATAAGCACGATGTTCAACTTCGAACGGCAAATGACAAGTCTTTCCATACAAGAGTCTGTAAGGAGTTGTGCCAATTGGAGTTTTATAAGCCATACGAAATGCCCACAGAGCATCGTCAAGTTTCTTTGCCCACACTGAAGGATTGTCCTTCACTGTTTTCTCTAGTATTCTTTTGAGAGCTCTGTTGGTATTTTCAACTTGACCACTGGTTTGTGGATGATAGGCCGACTTGAATCGATGATGAACTCCATATCTTTTCATGGTTTTCTTCATTTGTTGGTTACAGAAATGGGTTCCTCGATCGCTTATTAATGCCTTGGGAATTCCATAGCGAGCGAAAAGCTTTTTGAGGAAATTAACGACGACACGAGCATCGTTTGTTGGTAAAGCTTCAACTTCTGCCCATTTGGACACATAATTTATAGCAACTAGAATGTATTCGAATTTGTGGGATTTAGGGAAAGGTCCCATGAAATCTATTCCCCAAATATCGAATATTTCACACACTTGAATGCTTGTTAATGGCATTTCATCTCTTCGAGAGAGATTAGTGGTCCTTTGGCAAGCATCACAGTTTTGAACAAGTGTGTGTGCTTCTTTGAATATTTTTGGCCAATAGAATCCAGCATCAAAAACTTTTTTAGCTGTGGTGGAAGGACCATAATGTCCCCTAGTTGGGCCATGATGACATTCATCATGAATTTTGCGAGTTTCGGAACCAGAAACACATCTTCAGATCATTCCGTCAGGACACATTTTGAAAAGATATGGCTCTTCCCAAAAATAGTATTTAAGTTACGAAAAGAATTTGCTTCTTTGAGCATAAGTTAGACCTTTTCTGAGAATTCCTCCTGCGAGGTAGTTCGCAAAGTCAGCAAACCAAGGATCGTCAGTTCCATCGATGGTCATGAGAGTTTCATCGGGAAAATAGTCATCGATTTCCTCTTCTTTTAACTCCTCAAGATCTGGGTTTTCAAGACGTGATAGGTGACCAGCAGCAAGATTTTCTGCTCCTTTCTTATCTTTGATTTCGATGTCAAATTCTTGGAGTAGCAAAATCCATCGAATAAGACGTGGTTTAGCATCCTGCTTGGTGAACAGATACTTGAGTGCTGAATGATCGGTAAAAACGACTGTTTTTTAGAGCACGAGGTATGATCGGAATTTGTCGAATGCGAAAACGAAGGCCAGTAATTCTTTTTCGGTCACGGTATAATTTTGCTGAGCACTATTCAGTGTCTTGCTAGCAAAATATATAGGCCGAAAGTGTTTTCCTTCACGTTGGCCTAAGACGGCCCCAACAGCAAAATCGCTTGCGTCGCACATAAGTTCGAAGCGTAGTGACCAATTAGGTGAAACCATGATCGGAGCACTAGTAAGTTGAGATTTCAGTGTTTCGAAAGCTTTTATGCAATCAGCATTGAAGTCAAAGATAGATTCTTTCTCAAGAAGTTTTGTCATTGGACGAGATATTTTTGAAAAATCTTTGATAAATCGGAGGTAGAAACCAGCATGTCCTAAAAAACTTCTAACGGCTTTGACGTTAGTTGGTGGTGGAAGTTTTGAAATGACATCGACCTTTGCTTTGTCTACTTCCATTCCTGCACTGGAGATTTTGTGGCCAAGCACAATTCCTTCGGTTACCATAAAGTGACATTTTTCCCAGTTAAGGACAAGATGTGCAGCTTCGCATCTTTCGAGCATTTTATCGAGATTAGAAAGACAAGTGTCAAACGAGTCTCCAAAGACTGAAAAGTCATCCACGAAAACTTCCATGGAGGTTTCTAGCATGTCTTGGAATATGGCGATCATACATCTTTGAAAAGTCGCAGGTGCATTGCAAAGACCAAAAGGCATACGCCGATATGCGTAGGTTCCAAAAGGACAAGTGAAAGTGGTATTTTCTTGATCGTTAGGATCGATAGGAATTTGGAAATATCCTGAAAATCCGTCGAGGAAACAAAAGAATTTATTTCCTGCCAGTCTTTCAAGCATTTGATCCATGAACGGGAGCGGAAAGTGATCTTTTCTGGTGGCTTTGTTTAACTTACGATAGGCAATACAAACGCGCCAGCCAGTGACGGTTCTAGTTGGAACTAGTTCATTTCGCTCATTAGTCACAACCGTCATTCCTCCTTTCTTGGGAACACAGTGAACAGGGCTTACCCAAGGGCTATCCTCAATTGGATAAATGATTCCAGCATCGAGAAGTTTTATGATTTCCTTTTTAACAACTTCTTTCATGTTGGGATTGAGTCGACGTTGACGTTCTACCACAGGTTTAATCCCTTCTTCAAAATTGATTTTGTGTTTGCAGAAATTAGGACTAATTCCTGGGATGTCGGATGTTTTCCAAGCGAAAGCTTGTTTGTGATTTTTGAAGACAGAAACTAAACTTTCTTTCTCACTATCCTCGAGCAATGAAGATATGACTACTGGAAGAAGTGAGTTTTCCTCCAAGTAAGCATATTCAAGATGATCTGGGAGAGGTTTGAGTTCGAGATCTGTGGGTGGTTCTTCGATAGAGGATTTAATTCGCATCTCGTCATTGAAAGTTATTTCTTCAAAATTTTCTTCCTCTTCCTCCATTTCTTCTTCTTCTGAGTTATCTCCTTCGAATTCTATTTTCATGAAATCATCAAACTCTTTGTCAAAATCTGTTTCATTGATTTTTTCAGAAGTAGTCATGACTGGATCAGTTTCGTTAAGTAATGCGTCCAATTCTTCATCAGTGACTTCATCAATAATATCGATGTTAAAACAAGTGTCATCACTGGAATGTGGGTAGCGCATTGCTTTATCGATTAGAAAAGTGATTTGATCTTCCCCAACTCCAAGGTTGAGTTCTTTTCCTTTCACTTTGATGATTGCATCAGCGGTATTTAGGAAAGGTCTTCCTAAGATGAGTGGAACTTTACTATCTTCTTCCATTTCCAAGATTACAAAGTCCACGGGAAAAATGAATTTACCGACTTGAACAAGCATATTCTCGGCGATTCCCACAGGATATTGATAGGAATGATTTGCTAATCGGATGCTCATTTTTGTTGGTTTCAGGCTGTTGTTGCATAACTTGGAATACAGCGAATAAGGCATCAAATTGATACTTGCGCCAAGATCGGCTAAAGCATCACATTTAACATTATTCCCGAAAGTATATGGAATAAGAAAGCTTCCAGGGTCTCCGAGCTTTGGTGGAATCTTGTTTTGGACAATATCTGAGCATTCTTCGTTAAGGAAAGTAGCTGATATTTGCTCAAGCTTGCTTTTGTTATTAAGAAGTTCTTTCAAAAATTTCCCGTAATTGGGCATTCCGGCTAAGACATCAACGAGAGGGACATTGAGTCTAACCTCTTTAATTATTTCAATGAACTTCTTATAACGCTCTTCCATCTTTTCTTTCTTTAGGCGTTGAGGATAAGGAATTTTTGGTGTATACGCCTTGACGGATGGAATGTTTTTCTTTTTGGTGGTTTGAGTTGTGTTTGGTTCCTCGGTTTCATCCTCACTATCAATGGTGACAGGAGTGTTAGGATTTGGTGGTGGATCGTACGAGAGACCACTTCTTGTGAAGACAGCATTGATATGCTCATTTCTTGTTTGTGGTGGACGGTACGTTTTATCATTTGATGGTTTTCGGTTGGATTGGGTATTACTTGGCAATGAACCAGATGGTCTAGAGGAATGTTGGTCAGAAAGTCTGCCAAACTTGTTTTCAAGATCTTGGATAAATGCTTGATGATTTTTCTGTCCTTGCTCAACTTTGGCTTTGAGATTGAAAATTTGATTTTTGATAAAATCATTTGCGGATTTTTGACCAGCCACGAATTCTCTCATGGTTTTCTCGAATTCGGTTTCTTCCATCTTTTTGTCGGGATTTTGTGGTGGTGGATCGTCAGTTCGTGGTTGAGAATCACGGTTGTCATCCCTTGGTCGGCGATCTTGCCAATTTCTAGAATTTCGACCGTAATAATTACTACGATATCCTCCTCCACGGTATCCTCCTTGAGCGTAACTCGCTTCTCCTTCCTTCGGTCCACCCATAGGTTTATCGTCGCACTCGGACGATGGATGATTTCCTCCACAATTGTTGCATCCGTCTCGCATTTCCTTCATTTCATCTTTGATATCTTTGTACTGCGAGTCGAATTTTGAGGTTAACGCTTCCATCTTCTCCATGAGTTTTGAAGTATCGGTGTTTTCGACAAAAGCAACAGTTTTTCAGAGAGGTTTAGTTTTGGAATCTTTGGACCAATCAAGTTTGAGAAGTATTCGATCTTCGAGCAATTGATGTGCATCGTTGGGAGTCTTATAGAGAAAAATTCATCCAGCATCAAGGATGCCTTGAGAGATTTCATCTAGTCCATGGTAAAAGATTTGGATAATGGTTCCTTTTGATAGTCCATGTCCATGACAACTACAAAGCAAATCTTTCATTCGAATCCAAGCTTCGACAAGTGATGCGTTTGGGTTTTGGTTGAAAGCACAAATTTCTCCCATTAATCAATCAAACATGGCAGGTGGAAAGAATCGGCTTACAAAAGCTTGCCTCATCTCGTCCCAAGTATTGATGATTCCTGGGGTTAATTCATTGTACCATACTTTAGCATCTCCGGCGAGTGATGATGGGAAAAGTTTGAGTTTGATGGCATTGACATCGGTGTCGCAATAACGGAACATGCCGCAAATTTCGACGAATTCGGCAATGTGCTTGTGCGGATCGGCCCGCGCACGACCATTGAATTGACGGTCTTTGATCATAGAAAGGTGATGTCCCTTCACGGTGAAGTTGTCACCAAGATTGACAGCAACAATAGCACTTTCGGGGGTTGGTGCTACGGCTCGGTTGGTTCGCCACATGGGTTGATCGTCCGCCATGGGAAAAGGTAAATTGGTGAAAGGGTTGTAAACAACTTTGGCTTCTACGAGGTTATCAAACGGTAGGTTTTGTACTCTTGGTACAAGATTTTCCAATGGTATGAAAAGTGTTCTTCTTCTTCTTCGAATCAAACGTTCGGGGTTGGTAAGAGGTGTAATTGGTTCTATTCCTGCTGCTCGAGTGTTCATACAATGTCCTAGAGAATCCAGGCAATATCTAAACACACGGACAAACAGCGAAAACAGTTTTTCTGGGTCAGAGTGGGTAACCGGATCGGTTGCGGGTTGCGACCGATCGGTTAGACCAGCTGAGTTATGGGTAAAATCGTAACCGATTCGGTTGAAGGACAACCAGATCCGGTTAAGGTTTCTGAGAGAAAAATTTTGGTTGAATCGACTGAGGGAAATTCAAAAACTTGTTGAAACACAATCAAATCCCCGGCAGCGGCGCCAAAAACTTGATGTGCTACGTGTGTACAAGTTTTAAATTTATAAAAGGTGAATTACCAATATTACCAATAACACATACGAGCAAGTATACTCGTCCATTATAGCAAGATTATGAAGGTAAGTCGGGATCGTTCGCAGGGATTTGAGTGAATCTAAACACAAGTTTGAATTAACAGAGTCTATCCAAAACATATAACAAAGCAAATAGATATAATGAAATTCAGATGATTAAAAACTACACTTGCTTAAACTAGTTTCATATCATAGATTAATGTGATTGTGTTAACCTCTTAACATGTTGGTTATGATAATTAGTTGGGAAACTAATCTATTGTTCTTACAAGTTAAACCTTCGTCAAGATTTTAGTTCATAAAAACAAGCATTACGTTTAACCAATCAATTCAAGATCAATTCAAGTTTCATAAGTCTACATCCATAAACTTAAACACAAAAACATCCACTTGTTTCATCAAATTGCTTAAGAAATGGTCAATACAAAAGGTAACCGATCATAGACAAAAGGCTACAATTGATTCTCAACAACTAATCTTACGACCTTTTAGATATTTCCAACCAATCCAATTTGATAATCAAAAACAACCACACCTTAGTTCCTTTGTATAATCAAGAATAATGGGTAAAAACAATCATCCATAGACAAAATGATTATGACTAGTTGAATAACAATAAGTTCTTTCGACCCCAACGATTACTATCAATTAGCCAAACTTGATTAACAAATGTCACTAGGAAACTTTAGCACAATTGGATCTTAGAATCAACTTAAAATTGAATTAAAACATGTTAACACAATTACTAACTAATCATATGATAATCAACATCATTTAAGCAAGTATATAAAGAAACTAGCCACTCATAGCAAACATGAACATAAACTCAGAACTTTGAACATTAGAAAACATGATTAAAAGTCTTACAATGCTTGGAACAAGATTACAAATGGTGAAGTAATGATTCCCAAGGTATTGGGGTGGACTTCTTGGTGATTTGGCCTCCAAATGTGGAACTTCTGGAACTCCAAACTTCCCTGGACTTCTAAGGACGAATTTGAGAGCTTAAAACTTTGTTTGATGAGTAGAGAGATTTGTATTTTAAGTGTGTCTCATATGCTCACAAATGGCCTCTATTTATACTAATTCCAAAGCCTAGGGTATTAATTGCTGAACTTGGCCTCCAAGGAGTAAGGAAGGGACTAGAATACACCAAGAGAAGGACCTAGAATTGTTTAGATGCAAAGGAGAAACTTAGTGATGAAGATTTGGCAGATGCAGCTTTTCCAACCGGATCGGTCATATGACCAACCGATCCGGTTGGTCTTCTACAAAATGGGCCAACCGTTCCGGTTGCGGGAGGCGACCGAACGGTTGGTGATGGTCATATTGGCGTATCTGGTCATATTCCAACCGATCCGGTTACAGTTGTAACCGATCCGGTTGGATTTCCTGAGTTAAGGAAACTTGATCTTTTCTTCTCTTTTTCTTGTAGAACTTGGTTCTTCAATCACTATGGTCTTCAAAGGTCCTTGAGATACTGATTTAGGCTTACTGAAACGGGAATCTTCTCTTTGCTGAACATTTCTTTATTTTCCTTCCGTTTCCCTGCACTTGGTTATAAACACTAGACAAACATCTTTTGATGCGTTTAAGCACTATAATCACGCAAAATAACCAAATATCATATATAAAAACACACATAACGCTACTAAAAACATCCACAATCCGAGCGTTATCATCATCCGATCACCTTATCTCTTATTTCTAATGTTAGGACCGATTATATGGAAGATTTGGTGATTCAGGAGGTCTTGGAAGATGGAAGAAAGCCATCTTCAAGTTAGTGAGAGAAATTATGAAGAGAAGGGAGAAACTATGTGTTTGATTATTAGGAAAGATGCAAATTACACTAAGAAACTCACCCCTCCATGGAAGTATGGAGGGGTATTTATAGCCTAGCACATACATCTATTACAATATGACATAACAAGCCCATGTGTTTTGGCTAACTAGGATAGATAATGTAATCCCGTCAATGTCGTTCCATTCCGCAGCTAGGAGCGATTCCAACAATCTTCCCCCAATGGGACGACATAAGGGATTACTTACAACATTTCCTACAAGTATAAAAAACAAATAAAGAAATATCTTCATAAGCTCTTCAAATGCTGAGGATGATGAAAGTTTACGCTCTTTGTCTTCTTCTTGTACCCCGACTTGAGAACTGTCTTCTTCACTTGTAGGCAAATGATGTAATATGCAAGAATTGGATTAACTTCCCCCCAATTCATGTCGCATGTCTTTAGCAGCTTCTCCGTACACTCCTTTTTGGCAAAGTTTCTGAATCAGCTTCCCCCCAAACTAACAACCATCTTCAGCAGATTCGAAACTTTGATGTAGTGAACATTTCCTCTAACTTTTGAAATTTTCAGTACGCAGCGGAATTTGTAGATGAGCAGTAAACCACACAAGGTAAATCTGACTTGTTGTGGAAAATCCGTTCGGGGGTAACATGAAAGAAATCGACAAGATCTTCTCACGTATGTAGATGCTTCACACCAAACAAACCACGAAAGACGAAATGAAACGACTTCCCCCTGAATGTTACGGTCTATCGGAATAATAGTTACCTATGAATCTGTAATTACTCGATAAAATGACCGTGTGTGAGGCATCACAACATCATATTTAGGTAACTTCTCACACGATAACTCTGTGAAAGTGAGACGATAACACCAACTTGAGAAATTTTAACCACTGATCGTCTCATTTCTTCCCCCTGATTGAAGAAATTCATGAAAGGAGAGGGTTTTCGAAAAAAAATCCAAAAACATCAAAGGAAGCAGACACCACCTATACTCTCTTCCCCCTGATGTTTTCAATGAATCAGAATCATACACCACGTATGTTGATGATGAATTGGAGACAGCGAAACCATGTATGTCCAAGTAATCCAACAATTGTGAAGTACCATAAATATCTCGTGAGAATTAACTGCTGATAAAACTTCTCTACTCGTGTATACTCTTCTCAGCTAACTCTTTACCGACCCCATTATCATTCTGACGGCTTTTTGTAGTGACTGCTGATGGAGAAAAACCCAATATGACGAACTTGATACTGAAGTAAAATAACCCGAACTTGTGACTTAAACTTGCACTATTTTCAGACGAAGAACCCTTTTCCTTACAGGGTTGATTAACCGGATCGAAAAGGGGTTAACTTAAAGTTTCTCGAATTATCCACAGCTTTTTTTGACACTTGAGAACAACAACGTAACTCCTTAAAAGTGATAGCTATACGCTGTGAGCACAACAACGTAACTCCTTACATCAGGTATAACTAGACAACTCAAGTCTTTGTCATTCGTAACGGTTAAAGCTCGAACAAGGATCTCAAAGAATCATGCATCCAACCAACCCCGATATCTTCAAGATACTAAGTACACGCACCCGTGATATCCCACTTCAACCTCAAATAAATATTAGTGAATTCGCGTCGTAGTCACATCTTGCGGTTACATGCTCAGAAAAATAGCCTTCATATATGGTTAAAATGAACTATGATAATGGTGTTCCCGATCTTGTCAAAAATTATATCCCCGTGAAAATTTGCGTGAACCAAAATACCACTCGTTTCACCAAATAATTATTAAAGCATATGTATCAAGTATGAATAGCATCCTTTAAGCTTATGTTTTAATAATATTGCCTAATCCAAATTCATATGATGGAACAGTTAGGCGGTTAGGCCCGATTCATAAACCAACCTAATCTAATTAAAAAAAAACTAAAATACCCGGTTCATAGGCCCAGTCCACGCTTGTGATATACATTTCAGCCCAACATTTGTTTATAGACCAACAAATCAGATCCGATCCAAATATACTACTAACCCTAAATATACGCCGTATAAAATAGAGCTAGCATTACCCCACAAACCTAATATCACGTTTCAATTTTAACGCCACACATTATTCTTTCTCACCAAATACCAGATCTGATAAAAAATACTCTTCTAAAACTCATCTAATCACTGCTCTCATCCAATCTCAGATTACATCTCCATCTCTTAACAATCTTATCACAACTCCATCATCAACAACAACAAGTTGAGCATCTAAAAAAACATATAACCGAACCCTATGAGTATTCAATTTTCTGCTCACACCCAATCAAGAAATTATTTTGAAGGCTTCATGATCCTTTGGAGGGTCTCAGGTAGGGTCATCACGTTTTGTACTGAAATGAAAGAAACGAATATAACAAAACATTGTTATAACATGTTCCTTGGTTTATGTTATTGTTGTTGGTCATGAACGAAAGAGAGAAAGAAAGTAACTTGTTTAGTTATATTTCTTTCTTGCATATTTCGAATATTTGATGAGTTTGTCATAGATCTATGATGTTTAATTATAATTTTTCATGTGAATGATCATTGAAAGGTTTTGAGACCACGATAAATTTACAACTGAGATCCATTAGAGTAATTTGTTTTGAGTCTTGTCTGTGAGGATAGGTTAGAATAGATTTGTGAGATGGGAAATATGATTGATGAAGATGGGTCGAGTCTTGAACAATTATGAGTGTTGGTTTTGGATGTGGGCATGGCAGAAGTGAGTCTGTTATTTTTGTTTTGTGATCACGGTCAAACAGTCAAAGTCTTCATCTTTATCTCATTTTTTCTGTCGAGTCTTAGCCGTAAAGATTTTGGAAAGGACTTGTGCGTAAAAAAATTTAAGCATAAAGTCTTGGTCGAAGTCTTATGCGTAAACAGTTAGAAAACCTACGCGTAACCCATGACTTGTGCGTAAGCTTAGGCTTATGCGTAAAAACCTTACGCGTAAAAATCCTTACGCATAACTTCACAGTTATGCGTAAATATTTCTGAAGATGGCACCTTAGGCGTAAAAATAGAGTATTGACCCTTTGTTGACTTTTTCCGGCGAGTTTTCCGACCTAAAGTTCCGTCCAAATTCATTGTAACCCAGAAACTATGACATAAATGACCACTTTTTGACCCAGTTTGACCATAGATATGAACCATTTTGACCATGATTTTTTCACAGTTTATTTGGTATAAAATGATACACAAGTCACAGTTTCATACATCTTTATTTTGACCAATAAGGACACAAAACAAACAAGTAACTATACGAAACTGATGTAGACAGGTTTGTAGAAAACTAGATGGGGGGGTTGAATAGTTTTGCCAATTCCTTTTAAACAATTTAGATCGACTTATGTCAATCTATTTGGATGTGTGTGTTGGATGTTGATAAACAAGCATCATATAAAGGTATGTAATGAAAGATAAGAGTAAGAAGCACAAAACCACAACGCGAGTATTTATAGTGGTTCGCCTACAAGGACACCTTCCTTGCCCTACTCCACTCCCCGAGTCACCTACTTGAGAGTTCGTAAACACTACACAAATCTCCTTATGGCGGAAAAGCCTTCACAACGTCGCCTACCCTTTTTCCGGTGCTAGGCTAACCACCGGGTTCTTTCACTCCAAGGTGAACCACACCTACACAACGTCGCCTACCCTTTATCAGGTACTAGGCTAAGTACCTAGTTCTTTCACACCAAGGTGAACCACACCTACACAACGTCGCCTACCCTTTATTAGGTACTAGGCCAAGCACCTAGTTCCATTGCAATGGAGGAACTACTACCTAACACTACACCAACGACTAATCCCAAATGAGATCAACTCCTTTTTACAACATCATCAAGGATATCAATATCCTTGGATCTAGTACTAACCTATCTTGTACATCGAAACACACCATATCGAATGTACATCTAAGGCACCTTTCACTAATGCCTTTAACTAGATCTTCAAGACACCTTTCACTAATGTCTTGTGTCTTGACTTCTAAGCACCCTTCAATAATGCTTCTAGTCTTGACTTCTAATAACCTACCATAAGTGCTTATGATATGGACGATAGATACCCTTCACTAATATCTTCGTCTTGACACTTGAGACACCTTTCACAAATGTCTTCAACACTTCTTAGGAAAATAGAAACAATCGCCAACAAGAAGACATCAATAGTCTTGATGATGAGGAAGCATGGCAACTCATGGACTTGAGCTTGCTCGACTTCAAAGGTGGTGATCTTGCCTTTAAGAGGAACCTAGAAGATCACACAAAAACAAAACTACAAACATAGATCTCTTGGATCTGAGGTTAGAGAGTTTTTAACTCTAGGGGAAAGTATGTTAGAAAGGGGTGAGAAACAATGAAGAAATGGCTCACTATTTATAGAAGAAAAAATCTATTGTTCCCCGGATCCCTTCCACAAGAGATCCGTCTAGCGTAAAGCTAGGGATCCGTGGGACACTCCTCTTTACCCATGGGTATTTTGGTTTTGGGTCATGGGTCATGGGTTGATCCATGGGTCTTTAGCTAGATACAATGTATCTCTTGAGTGCAATGCACCTAGTCACATGGTCATGGGTCAAAACCATGGGTTATAGATATTATCCATATATGATATAAGCATGATGTCATGCAATGGGTTATGGGTCAAGCTCCATGGGTCATGGGTCAAGCTCCATGGGTCATGGGCTTTGGGTTGTACCCAACTACATTCAATGTATTTGCCCAATGGGTTATGATACTTAAATTTCTACCCATTTATTTTACCCAATATACTACATACTAGTTATGTGTATATTTTACCCAAATATGTAAACACTAGTTGTTGCACATATGTAATATTAAATCATAAAATCACTTATACTTGTTTTAGTGTTTTATGTGAAAATGTGAATATGTTAGAAACTATTAGTTCAAACCATTTACGTATTTTATTTGTTTTATTAAAATGATTTTACGTTTGTTATCGACAAAACATTAGAAGATCGTAAAATATAAATAAACGTTTTTACGGCTTATTTGTATTAACAATCTCCCCTTTTTGTTGATGACAAAACATAAAATTATTTTAAGGAAAAACTAAAATTCATAGAAGTTTGAATTTGTAGTTTTTACTTTCTTCTCCCCCTTTTTGTCGAAACAAAAAGAGCTTCGAAAGGAAACTAACACATTGTTTTAGGAAAAACATGTGAAAGAAATAAAAAGAAATAGAGAGAAAGTAACGGAAAAGGATCTCGTCTTTACTCCCCCTTGACGAGTCCATCCCTATGTAAGGGTGTCAAGAGAGTAATACTAAGCTAGTTTGTTTGCAACTAAGTTTGCAAAGGATTTCGTCTATGTGACGAATGTGCTCCCCCTTGTTGATTGCAATTTTGCAAAGGGATGTCATGAAATGTAATCCTAATATTGCAAGTGATTTGCAATGTATTGATTTGACACAAAGCTCCCCCTAGCTTTAGGATGTCAAAGTCTTCATGTGTAAATTGAATAACTACAAAGTAAAGATTAGAAAACAAATATAATGCACAATTTTCTGCAAATGTGATCAAAGTTAGTAGAAAAATAGTTTTCTGTATCACGGATCCCACGGTTCCCTCCTAGTAGGGATCCGTCTAGGCATATTGAAAGGATCCGTCTGGCTGATGAATAAATTCAGCAAATGGTGGTATAACAAATAGTGTTATCACCGAAGTGAGATATGTATTATACAACATAATCATATACTCAGAAATATAACAAGTAGCACGTAATTTCATTTAATAAAACTAGAGTTATGATATACATGACTCTAAAAATTAAGAAAATAAATGATACATGACTAGGAATTTCTAGACCAACTAACGCTTGATATTAGGACACCACTAAAATCTTCTAGCTCAAGTTTGTTTAGGTTTAATCTCGTCGAAACGTTCGAGGAGGTGATAGAACATGAAACGTTGGTCTTCTCGTACTTCATGTATCAAACTTTCAACATGTTGACAATGATAACAATCTTTGTCATGGCTAGGTAGTGGTGGTTGAAGAAATGAAATAACTTGATGCGAAGGATCAAGTGAGGCAGCTTGTGGAGCCTCAAACGACGGAGGGATTGGTGGAGGCGCATTTGAGAATGGCTCGACCAAGAATGATGGTGGTGGTAGAGAAGTGTCAACTTCCATATGGTCGGGTGGTTGACTTTGATGATTTCTCATAATCCAAATGGGATTATATGATGGAAACGGCAAAAAGGAGGCCGGAGCTAATGTTGACTCAACACCTTGATTTTGTACCATTATTCCTCCTAATGAGGAGAATGTTGTCGGCAGAGGTGGATGAGACGGCCTAGGAGGTAAATCCTCTAAATTGTAGAGGTGTGGTGATGATAGTGGAGATGTAAAAGAAATAGCTCTAGGAACCAATGGTAATGGTTTAGTGGAAATGATATTGTTTGGCCTAGGAGGTATGGTGGTGTTTGGCATAGATAGTTTTGTGGGTACTATCCTTTTAGGAATTGGTTTGATTGGTTGAGAAGAGATTCTTGCATTTGTTGGTTTGACCGGAGATGATTCGGTTGAAGAAATTTCGTGTACAACACGAGCAATTTTCTTGGGTGGTTCTTTGGTGGATAAGTTACTACTTGGAGTTTTCCTCATGATGAGATAATTTCAAGAAGTTTGTAAGGGTTTCTTAAGTGCTGAAAATTAGGATGAAGGTGATGACTATGGAAGTCCTAACAATGTGGTTTATAAAGCAAGAGATTTGGCAAGTGCATTTAAGCCTTAACCACTAAAATTCATTGGAATGTGATGATTAACATGTACAATAGTCAACTTCAGAGTTTGTACTGATCTAGGAACTCATTTAAGATGAGATGGAGTGTTTGAGTTAGAAAGATGAGTTGAAATGATTGTTTTAGCAAGGTTTGACATAATCTGTCATCCGGATCCCACGGTTCCCTCCTTAGAGGGATCCGTCTAGGCTAATCCTAGGGATCCGGCTTTCAGCAGCTATGAAAGAGTAGAAATGATGTTTCTAAGATCTAAGATCTGTATCACCTTGAGTGTTTCAGTTCTCCTAAGTGTCTTAAATGAAGAGGTGCTTAAGTACTTGAAGGTAATGAGTGATGTAGCTAATGATTGCCTTTTATGGAAGAAATTGGAACTTTCATGAGTACCAATAAATGAACAAGGATGACACTAAAGATGAGAGTGTCAATTGAAGCTAAATGATCCTAGAGATCAGATAGTAACTTAGACTAATGCTTTGGAGAATATCCTAAAGGCTTAAGATGGAGAAACTAGAATTTGATCAATTTTGACATAAGGATGATTATGATCAATTTTGCTATAAAAGATTACCAACATGAGGGATCATGTGAAAAATGATGTGTGAGCTTAAGAGCGGAAGAGTAATGGATTAAAGTGAAATGATAGATCTACAAGCATCTTTGAGTGTAATCTATGTGTGAGTAGGAATGATCTACATAACTTGATAAGGACTTAATTTGCCTTAAGACACTATGTCTAGCTTAGTGTGAGGTGTTCTAAGGATATATTTGAAATACAATGTTTGCAATTGCATTTTCTGTTTGCCAGATCCCACGGTTCCCTAAGTGTAAGAATCCATCTAGCACAAACTTTGGGATCCGTCCATCTGCTAAGCAGAACCTTTACTAAAGGTATGCAATGATCTTGACAATGCATTATATTCCAAGGTTAGTTTAAAGAGGTTCTAACACTAAGATATCAAATGTAATATGTTTTATTTCATGAACGAAGTTGGATTACATTGATAAAGTACGAGTATAAGAGGATTGATCCTATTTGAAATACTACTAAGTTCCTTGAGTGTTTTCGCTAGAAGGATCATCATGTGGTTGATGAGTATTGGTGGAGTCAAGAATGAAGAAAGTCTTCATGAGAGATATGTTTAGCGGTTCCATCATCTTGTTCACAAGTACGTACAACGGACTTTGAAATTGAGGATGAAAGTGCATAACGTTATGATAGAGGCGCGTCAAGAACATTCCATAAGGGATGAGTTTGTTCTTGGAGCCTTGGAGATTTACAATTCGCCTTGCGAAGAAGTAGGCGAGATTGTATGGTTGTTTTGTTAGCAAACAATACAACATGTGAGCACAACAAGCGGGAAGGATTTATCGATTTCCCCTAAGACTCCAAACATTTTCACGTAGGATGAGTGCAAGGGGCTTGTACTCTTCTCGGATATCCCGTGTGAAGATAATGTTTGGATTGGAGTAATATGGTCGAGGTTTGCATATTATGCGATGTAAATCTTCCGGGGACGGTATGTGTGAACAATATGGACTATTTTCTTCACGAAAGTTGAAGAGAGAATCAAGAGACCAATCTTCGGTGAAGGCACATTGTCCATGATTTGGAATTCGGAGGATGTGAGCAAAATGCCCAAGGGTTAAAGTAAAATTTTGGTTTTTGATATAAAACCAAAGAGATAGAGAGCGATCCTCGTTACGAACGAGTTCAACTTGACGGAAGAATTCCATTATGAACCTTGGACATATCTTCTCGTTGATTTCAAGAAGACATTCTAGTCCAATGGCTCGGAAGGAGGTATTGATACCTTCTTCGAATTGTAGAGAGGTGTCTACAATACGTCCTTCGTGGAAGTGACGGTTTTCGAGATTATTGAACCCACACACATGATTGCCAGGTGTGTTGGGTTCAAGGGAGATGTTCGGAGTGTAGACGCTAGTGAGTGAAAAATCAAACTCATACTCATGCGTCATAGTTGAACCTATAGAAATGATGAGTTAATAGAAAGTGATGTTTTGTGGTCGACCAATGATTATCTAATGTTTTTACTAGATTTTTATTAACAATGGTTTTTGTCAACATTGACACTTAACTCACTTATGGTTTTGACATTCTAGTGGAATATTACTTTTAGAAAGAAAGTGGTTTTTATTTTGCATGAAAAACAGTTTTCCAGTAGGACGGTTCCCTTTCAAATGGATCCGGCTAGTACACTTGCCGGGATCCGTGGATCTGTAGTAACAGAAACAGATTTGATAAAAACATAAGTTTTACAGTTTTGTACCACGATATGTGTTTTAGCCTACATTTTCTTTTAGCATGCATACAAGACTTCTAATGTATTACGAAAGAGTATGAGACATATAAATCAAAAGAAATGACAAACACATTATGATAATAATAACCTAGATAAACTAGACTATTAATAATATTTCATTTCAATGCTTAGAATGATACAAAGGATTGGGTATATAACCCCAATGTAGATTAACAACACAAAGTAAGTGTCTCTGTATGTGAACTTCATCATAGGGAACACAAGTGCGATGAGTGTTAAGGTGATGAGCACGAGGGCGATGTAAACCATGTTGATGGCGAGCCTTCTTGGTTTTGGATGAGATGAAATGGAGAGGAAGATGAAGTTTTGAATGAGAGGAAAATTTTGAAATTGGAAGATTTGAAAAAGTTGGGATTTGATGGAGTGGTTGACGGAGGGTTTATTTATGGGGAAGGAGGAATTTTTGAGATTTGTGTTTTGTTTTATTATTAGAAAGGTATGATTTTTAGATTTAAGTAAGACAAAACACAAGTTTTATAAACCATGATTTTTAGACGAAAGAGTGACACGTATGTGAGAAAAGGCTTCCTAATGAAGCTATATGTAAAACATGTGTATACACGAAAGCTACTCAAATAAATACCTAGGTAATTACACTTATTTATTAAACTAACATCATTTAGAGATAGGTGGAGAGTCATACCTCAAATGCACTTAGAAATGTCTTTACAAATGACACAGCAAATGTCAGAAGACAATTTCAGCTCCTTTATGCTTAAGATACCTTCTTAGGGAAGGTATTCTTTATTATCAAGCAAATCCTATGGCTTGATAGATGTGAGCTTTGACTAATCAACATGACAAAGAGGATTAGTGCAATTAAATGAAAAAGTGAATAAGAAAAAGTTGTTATCAAATCAACATCCAAACATATAGTTTTAAAAGACATGGTGTTTGTTTTTATGGAAAAAAAACTTCTTTGTTGTTTTCAATTAACCATGGATCGTATCAAGTTTTTAAAATACAATATACTTCAAGAAACTTGGTAACGAAGCTCTGATGCCAATTGTAGAAAACTAGAAGGGGGTTGAATAGTTTTGCCAATTAAAACTTCCTTTTAAACAATTTAGATCGACTTATGTCAATCTATTTGGATGTGTGTGTTGGATGCTGATAAACAAGCATATAAAGGCATGTAATGAAAGATAAGAGTTAGAAGCACAAAACCACAACGCGAGTATTTATAGTGGTTCGGCTACAAGGACACCTTCCTTGCCTTACTCCACTCCCCGAGTCACCGACTCGAGAGTTCGTAAACACTACACCAATCTCCTTATGGCGGAGAAGCCTTCACAACGTCGCCTACCCTTTTTCCGGTGCTAGGCTAACCACCGGGTTCTTTCACTCCAAGGTGAACCACACCTACACAACGTCGCCTACCCTTTATCAGGTACTAGGCTAAGTACCTAGTTCTTTCACACCAAGGTGAACCACACCTACACAATGTCGCCTACCCTTTATTAGGTACTAGGCTAAGCACCTAGTTCCATTGCAATGGAGGAACTACTACCCAAAACTACACCAACGACTAATCCCAAAGGAGATCAACTCCTTTTTACAACATCATCAAGGATTTCAATATCCTTGGATCTAGTACTAGCCTATCTTGTACATAGAAACACACCATATCGAATGAACATCTAAGGTACCTTTCACTAATGCCTTTAACTAGATCTTCAAGAAACCTTTCACTAATGTCTTGTGTCTTGACTTCTAAGCACCCTTCAATAATGCTTCTAGTCTTGACTTCTAAGCACCTACCACAAGTGCTTATGATATGGACGATAGATACCCTTCACTAATATCTTTGTCTTGACACTTGAGACACCTTTCACAAATGTCTTCAACACTTCTTAGGAAAAGAGAAACAATCACCAACAAGAAGACTTCAGTAGTCTTGATGATGAGGAAGCATTGCAACTCATGGACTTGAGCTTGCTCGACTTCAAAGGTGGTGATCTTGCCTTTAAGAGGAACCTAGAAGATCACACAAAAACAAAACTACAAACATAGATCTCTTGGATCTGAGGTTAGAGAGTTTTTAACTCTAGGGGGAAGTATGTTAGAAAGGGGTGAGAAACAATGAAGAAATGGCTCACTATTTATAGAAGAAAAAATATATTGTTCCCCAGATCCCACGGATCCCTTCCACAAGGGATCCGTCTAGCGTAAAGCTAGGGATCCGTGGGACGCTCCTCTTTACCCATAAGTATTTTGGTTTTTGGTCATGGGTCATGGGTTGATCCATGGGTCTTTAGCTAGATACAATGTATCTCTTGAGTGCTATGCACCTAGTCACATGGTCATGGGTCAAAACCATGGGTTATGGATATTATCCATATATGATATAAGCATGATGTCATGCAATGGGTTATGGGTCAAGCTCCATGGGTCATGGGCTTTGGGTTGTACCCAACTACATTCAATGTATTTGCCCAATGGGTTATGATACTTAAATTTCTACCCATTTATATTACCCAATATACTACATACTAGTTATGTGTATATTTTACCCAAATATGTAAACACTAGTTGTTGTACATATGTAATATTAAATCATAAAATCACTTATACTTGTTTTAGTGTTTTATGTGAAAATGTGAATATGTTAGAAACTATTAGTTCAAACCATTTACGTATTTTATTTGTTTCGTTAAAATGATTTTACGTTTGTTATCGACAAAACATTAGAAGATCGTAAAATATAAATAAACGTTTTTACGGCTTATTTGTATTTACAAGGTTGAAAGTTTTTGACCATTTTGATACCAAAAAAAATGTAGACTGTTATAACCAAAAAGTGTAAAAAACATTAACAAGTACTTGCTATAATAGCCTTAAAGATGACGAATTTGACAAGAAAAACATCACCAAAAATCAACCACAAATAACAAACCGACCTTGCTCTTGATACCAATGTTAGGACCGATTATATGGAAGATTTGGTGATTCAGGAGGTCTTGGAAGATGGAAGAAAGCCATCTTCAAGTTAGTGAGAGAAAGTATGAAGAGAAGGGAGAAACTATGTGTTTTATTATTAGGAAAGATGAAAATTACACTAAGAAACTCACCCCTCCATGGAAGTATGGAGGGGTATTTATAGCCTAGCACATACATCTATTACAATATGACATAACAAGCCCATGTGTTTTGGCTAACTAGGATAGATAATGTAATCCCGTCAATGTCGTTCCATTCTGCAGCTAGGAGCGATTCTGTTAGGTCACTAGTATTACAACACAAGCTTACTAGAAAGAAATAGAGAGGCGGATGAACAATACACACACAAACACACACACGTATAAGACTTAGATGGTTAGGCGTAGAGTATGTGAAAGAAATGCATTGAACAACCAACCCTCAAGTGAGGGTTATACAAGACTATTTATAGGCAAGGAGCTAGGGCAACACTCCCACTCCTTCCCTTTTCCTTATTGGACATGGGCCTAAGCTTATGGCCCTTCTACATAAGCTAGACCATAAACAAACATAAAGGCCATAATAAGCTACCTATTACATATGAGTAACTAACACTTGAATTAAGGTTTAGGAGTGATTCCAACAATCTCCCCCTCAAGTGTTGGTGATGAAAAATGGTGAAGGCATTGATGTAATAGTAGCTTTGACGTCTTCTGACATTCTTCTTTCTTGTGAGAAGAAATGCCTTGATTCGAACAATCTCCCCAGTGTAGAGAGATAGTTTTCTTTGAACAGTTATGCTTTGACGTCATCTTTAACTTTGTTCTTTGATCATTGTTCTTTGTGATGAAAGTGATAGTATGTTGTTGTCTGCATCAAGTCTGCCTCAGGTCTGCTTCGCTGCTACAGTGTCTCCACGTCATTCTTCAACATGCTCACACGCTCTTTGACGTTGGAATTCAGTACTGATGAAGTTCTTTAAGTCTTTTAACTTTGTAGATTCTTTGATTTGACGAAGAATCATTCTGACTGTTGTGTTGCTTTTGGATAGAACTTCCATTAGTGATGATGTTGGCGTGAGCATGAGAAGAATCTGCACGATCATCCCGCTCCGGAGCTTCCATAAGAAGAAAACATGAAAACGGTTAGTAATAAGCGGATTCCGGCACTTACGAGTTTGAACTTCGAGAGTGTTAACAGCATAGTGTGAAAACACAACTCTAATTCTTACAAAGGCCGTTCCTGAACTGGAGTCCCACAAGTGAGATAACGCGATGTACCGAAGTACACCTACAGTTCAGATGAGTCGCTGAGGTACACCGAAGCATCACCTCACGACTGTAGACCGTTTGAGACACACTAAGCGTAATCCACGAGGAGTTACCGAAGTGACCTGCTGTCAGGGCTGTTTGATGTTGACCCTGGCAGGAGTTTCCATTCTATCACTGAGGATCACAGTTGTGAACCTCTCATAAATGTTCTTGACAGATTGCTAAGATCTGTGAAGGACTCGATAACGTACCACTGATGTTCTTATTGTTGAACATCAAGTGATGAAATGTCAAGTGTACCTGAGAGATCTTTTGATGAATCTCTTGGCTCTAGACTCAATAGTGCATTTTGGTTTTCCTGAGCGGATACTAGGGAGAGGGTCTCCTTCTTCAATACCAGCGATCTCTAAGAGAAAGCCAATAGTTTATGTAGGGTTCCCTGTGAGAATGAAACAAGCTTCTTTTGAGAGAAACTTGAGTAGCTAAGAAGGTTTAGTGCATGCGTCACTGGATCCATGACGACTTTTAATCTTCAATACCGGCGTCACTAAGTGACAACCAGTAGCATATGAATTGAACCCGGTGTCTGCCCTAAGTTGAATAATTTGGAGGGCTATTTCTTTTCACCCTTTTCTTTGCATTTCTTTTTAATTCTTCAACTCCGTCTTTCTCCGATTCTCATTTTCTTCTTTTTATAGTCATACCTAAGGACTTCTAAGTACTAACTATTTGTGATGTCCTTGGGTAGATCCCTCCGGCTCTGGCGGATCATAGGACGGTTATTCCTAACCTTAGTCACCTTATAACTCCATTGCCATAAAACTATTTTTCATGAAAACCTCTCAAAGTGTTTGTGAATGAAAAACATGTTTGAACACTTCAAGAGTTTTAGATTTTCAGAAATACTCCCCCTCCACATGTGCTTAAGAGTTTTTACGGAAATCTGCACAGTGAGGAAAGAGCGCGCACTTTATGAATTGATCAACTCAAGATAGACAATTCCCCGCGAGACACGGTTACGTTGCATAGTTAAAGAGTTACATTGTCAGCTTTTAGGTGACAACTAGCTCTAATAACTACCTTGAAGGTGTAGACAAGCCTCGAAAGGTTGTCATACCCGTCAGAGTTCATGTCTACCAAGAGTTTCTCGAATGGTACTTTCTACTCGGACAAGTCCTTTGCGAGACACGTTTACATTACTAGCGAACTAGCTTGAAATTATTACCCGTCCAGGACAAGTCTTTTTGAGTTACTAACAGTTTAGTACCGTCAATTCATTGGTTAAGTCTATTACACAAAGATTCATTTTCATTTACACAACATATTTCTTATCACATAATTTTCTCCCCCTCAAAAATGGCATATATAAAATGTTATTTTTGAAAAGTTGAGAATAAATATGACCATTTTGAGTGTTGCGGGAAGATGACCACTGTGAACAATTTGTGAACAAAGTTTTAATTCAAATACTCCCCCTCAACAAGTGATATAAACGGTTGAGGTTTTGAAAATCATAAGGGGAAGTGCTTGTTCTTTTGAGCAAAACCTTGAAAAATGAAAGGTTTGATAGGTTTTACTCAAAAGTAAGAAGCTTTCGCTCCTTTTATAAGGATTGTGGCACTGAAGCGTACCACAGGGTCCTTTCATTACAAGAACGGGTTGTACACTGTTATGTGTGCACAAGCCATAAACATAATATAATCACACATCCAAATGTAATAATGAAAGAAACAGTTCAAGAGGTACCAGGAAGTCCAGTGATGTTGCCAGGAGTGCAAAAAGGGCGTTGATAGCCGGAGATGTTAATCTGGGTCGACCACTAACAAAGCTTTCCAAGGTTCTAAACTGATCCCTTCGATACAACCTTTCATCAATCATTCTGATGATCCTCTGCACATCCCTTCTGTCTTGAGAGTTCCATCGCTTTTGAGACCCTATGCCTTCATATATCGCCTTCAACCGATAAGCCAATCCGTCCCTAACCTTCTTCAGAGTGTGATCCCCGAACTTGTAAAGATCTCTACACGCCATCAAGCAATTTCGTTGAAGTTCACTGCGATAAACGACGCCGAATGGTTTGCTGACGAGTGTGTATTGTGGAAGCTGGTTGATGTCGGGAAGATCTAGCTGAGGTGGAGTGAAGTTGACACGGGTCTGATATGATTCAACTGCAAGCTGGAGATCTTCTACACGTTCATGTATTACTATGCTTCTTATGAATATTAGCAAGGACTTGATGTATTCACGTTGTACTTCAGTCGAGAATAGTCTCATGCGTCCCTGTACTTTGGCAAGATACAGATCTTCAATGTCGTTGAGAGACAAACTCTGAAAGTCCGCTTCACTGAATGCATAATCTCTTTCGTCTTGTCTTTTGACCACGATATTCTTGAGAAAAGTGTAGTCCCATTTAGACGAAAGATCAACATGTTTAACAGCAACGATTCCTTTAGTACTGAACACTTCATGTTGAGACTTCTGAACTTGGCAGCTTCTGTAGTAGATTCGTCGGCGTTCCGGCCAATGGTGAATCCCATACATTGCATCATGGTCATACAATTCCACATTGTTAGAAAACATGTGGGTAGCCTTTTCCTCGATGGCTATGCAGTTTGAGTATATGGCTGCCGGGAACGGAAGTGTCAGAGACGTAGCATATTTCCTTGAATCATCACTGCCGTGTAGAAGAAATTCTAGATCTTTGTTGAAGAAATATCGGAATGGAATCTTAGGCTGATCAGGTTGGCCAATTGTAGGGAGAGGTTTAGACCAGTCTGTGTAATATGGAGGGTTGTCCCGTTGAGTGAAGTCAATGTTTGCTTCTGGGTTGAGCCAATCCATGTTGTTAGACATGGCTCGTGCAATATTATCAAGGTGATATTCGACCTCGATGGCACTTTCCGAGCTGTCTTTTAGAAGTTGAAATGCTTCATTCTTGATTCGCTTCAACTCGGATTTCGTCATCTTCTTCACCCGGAATTTTTCTTGCAAGAACTTTGCATGCTCCAATGTACTACATTCTGTAACCTCTTGACCTTCAGTTGGGTAGGGAGTGGAATTAACAAGTGTAGAAAACCATTCCAATTCCTCTGTGTTATCTTCATCTAGCCATGATACAACGTCAGCCTTGAGCGCCTTCTTCTTCTTTTTCTTAGGCCTAGATGAGTATTCTGGTTTCTGTACTTTGTCGGGAGAGGCGGGTTGTTGATGGGGCTCATGGAATTCTTCATCGTCACCACCCGTATACTCAAAGTGATCACCGGTTTTCTGAGTCTCGGGTGGTAAATCAAAAGAATCCTGAGGTTTTTCAATAGAAGAACGAGGAGGAGATCGTCTTGGTGGTGAGGTCCTTCGGGGTGGAGGTGGCATTGAGGAAGATTCACCAGATTTCTTTGGACGTTTAGATGCAGAGTCTTTGTCCTTATCATCGTCGTCTCTTGGTCGTTTTGGTTGAGTTGCTGATTCTTTGCATGAAGACTTGAGTTGATAGTCTAATAGAGTCTCAAAAAACATAGCTTCATCCGAAGTGAAGGTTCCAGCTCTTTTTGACATTTGCATCACCAATTTAGCGATTAACTCAGTTTCAAAAAGGTCAGATTCTTTGCTCATTATATTTTTAACCAATGCAACGATGTTTGGAGTAAGTTGTCTGGAGAATACTTCTCGAGTCACACCGGGGACAGTATCGAGAAGAAACTTATGAGTATATTCTCTTGCCGTCTTTTCCAATTCCTTTTGGAAACCTCCTTTGATAAACTTCTGGATTTGTTCCCTTTCTGTCAACAATTCTTTTATCCCGTCTTGAAGAAGGTTGATTCTGTCAGCAAGTTGATTCAGCTTTTTGTTGGTAACATCCTTCTTCTGTACTTGCTTGGCAGCCTTAACAATCCTTGTTTTAGCCCAGGATAACCAAGAGTCTGTTGGTTTCTTCACAGATTTGGATGTTGATTTGGTTGATCTTTTAGATGGTGGTGGTGAGGAGTGAGAAGATGAATCCGATGATGATGAGATATGAGGAGACTCTGGGTCCTTAGGAGGTTCAAAGGTTTTCTCCTGAGACCGTACGGGACTGTCAAGAAGAAACTTTTCATAATCAACATATTCATCATTTCCAGATTTAGCTTCTTCATCAGCTTTATCTTTCTCAGACTTCTCAGTATCAGGTTCCTCAATGTCATACTTAATAGACTCCTCCTGTTGCTTTTGTTGTTGCTCAAGAGTGGTGGCACCAGTTCCCTTATCGGGTTGATTAACCGCATCGGGATTTGGTGTAGGTTGAGCATCACCACTTGACCCTCCAGGGCCACCCATTTGTTCCTTAGC
Source organism: Chrysanthemum seticuspe (assembly GCA_019973895.1). NCBI lineage: Eukaryota > Viridiplantae > Streptophyta > Magnoliopsida > Asterales > Asteraceae > Chrysanthemum > Chrysanthemum seticuspe. The sequence goes on along the minus strand of BPTQ01000001.1, from coordinate 219,506,389 downwards.
AAATTCTTTAGCAACGTGTTGGAGTCTAAGGAATTTGAACTTCTTCCTGTATGATGTATCCAGTTGCTCTTCATCTGAGCTTGAGCTTTCATCATAAGGTACAAGAACTGGAGTCTTCCCTTTTCCTTGGTCAGCTGGAGGACTAGGAGGTTTAGATACTGTTGTAGTGTCATCTTCAGCAGTTTCAGAGTAGAAAGTCTCTTCATCTGATGCAGTACCCTCTGAGTCCTCGTCAATTAGCTTTCTTTGCGGTTCAGGCTTAGGTACGGGAATAGGAACAGCTTCCTTTGTGGGAACTGTCCTTTTTCGTGGAGGATTCCTTCTGGGGAACTTCCTCTGACTCTCAGTGCTTGTAGCACTCCCTCCACTTCCTCTTCTGGTTTTCCTTAAAGGCGTACCAGAAGATTTTTCATCCAGAAATACAACTTTATTCTCTTATACAGCAACCAAATACCTTTTATAAGATTAGAGCTGTTTGATTTCATCTGAGAGAAGGTGATCTAGCAATATAGCACCTTGTTTCTTAGTCGTTGTCTCCTTAAATCTGACAGTTAGATTGGGTTCAGTCAACATTTCATGATTGTTGGGGTCATTTATTCTTTTAGGGATGTCAGGGTTGTACCCAAATGCTCTCTGGATCAACAGTTTAGTATATCTGATGTAAGGAATCTTTGAGCCAAGCTTTTTGAGGAATGTCATCATGTCATCCCAAATCAGAGCTTCAACTTCGATGTGCTTCATGTTGATCAGAGCCCAAAAGATTTGCAGTTCTATGAGCTTGGGATGCTCATAGCCGCTGTCACGACCAGAAATGGATTTTGTGATGATGATATAAAGGGTTCTCCAAGGCTGAGGGATGTTCTTGAGATCCACGTAAGAATGCTTAGTAATAATCCCTGAAGCTTCGTCATACCCAATATCAATCAAAAATTGCAGAACCATCTCTTCAGTAGGTGCAGCAGAGAATTCAGTCGGTATGATGTCAGGAATGAGGATAACTGCCCGTAAGTCTGTAGGAGTGATGGTGAGATGCTTGTGATTGAGCGTCACCGTCACAGCATTTTGACCTTTGATCATCTGTATTGTATTCCAGAATTGTTGAATGTAGATCTCCGGTATAGTAGCAGAGTGTGAGAGCATGTTCTGGTAGGGATGATTCTTAAGAACATCCACAGCAATCAAGCAGGAAGACTCTGAGCATGTGAGGGTTTCAAAGTCAACTCGAAGGTTGTTCTTTCCAATCTTTCTTGGATAGCCATTAGGGAAGATGTCGGCAATTGTGAGAACTTCTGGTGCATCCACATTCATTTGAGCAGCCATGTTGTGATCTGAAAAAACATTAGCCAGAAGAACCAACATATCGAAAGACATAATGTTAGTCAACAGAAGGTTTTTTGTTGCCTAATTATTGAATGTACAGTGTCAATGATTGTTACGAGTCCGAAGTCACTTGTTTGTCCAATAGTCCAATGACGTCGTGAGAAATTTCGTGAGTTAGTTAACTTTAGATTTTAAAGTTTATTTTATCACATATTTTCACAACACATTATACTTTTAAGCTTATTGGTGACGGTATTGGATTCGTGACGTTATGATTCATTTATTTACAAGTTTGTACGCGTAACAATTCATAACGAAGGTTTGATCAAGGCTTATGCGTAGGAATAGTAGCTTATGCGTAAACAGGAGAAGTATACGCGTATACGCAAGCTTATGCATAGGATCCTTACTTACGCGTAAGAAATATTACGCGTAGGAAAAAAAAGGGACCTTATGCGTAGAGCTTACGCGTAGGCGTATAAAAATCTTACGCCTAAGGCTTACTCGTAAGAGTAGACCTTATGCGTAGAGTCACTGTTTACGCATATCCTTCACAGGATACGCGTAGTCCCATTGTAGAACCTTACGCGTAAGATTTCTCTTACGCATAACTTTCTACGCGTAAGGTGATCCTTATGCGTAGAGTTTCAATGACCTTGATTCTGAGTTTTACGAGTAGCAAGCCTGAAATAAAATCATCATAACATCAATTTTGACACTAACACTCATTATATAACAGATTTAATCACAATCACTCATTCAAACAGTTAGGCGTAGGAAAAAACTTACGCGTAGCCTAAAACCCTAAAGTTCAAAAATTTACGCGTATGAAATCTAGCCATAGGATATGCACCAAAGTGTTTCTGGTAAGTCTAAGATGTTGTGAGAGTGTAATGACCAAGTTTTAACACCTAATTCGCAGTGAATCAAAAGTACCCAAATCTCAAGAACATTAAACCCTAATTTCTAATTCACAATCAATTTGTGTTTCTGGGTTGTTATAGAGCTTAGATAACATTAATTCATCATGATAACAACATCACACAACAATCTTTTTGACCAAAAACATTCACATTTGAAAATACCCAAAACCATGAGTAAACCCTAATTTTCAAAATAACTCAATTCGTGAATCTGGGTTCGTTTTGAGGATAGAAAAGGTATCATTGATGTTATTAAAGAATTTTGACACTATCTATTTAATCACAAACACCCATTCTTGATTAGGTGTTCATACGCTTATGCGTAGAACACTAAATCAATCATATGCAAAAATTTGACCGTTGGATTCGTGTAAAAATCAAAACCAATGTTTGTAAACACGTTAAGATCATGAAACAACGTACAAATTGATGATCAGAAACACATATTTGAAGAACGAATTTTGTGCGTAGGATTTGTTTGGTTAAGAGTAATAAATGTGAAGTGCAATGTTAGGTGGGGTGTTTTTATTAAAATGACTTTAACCTTTTGGCAGTTTTGGTCCCTCCACCTATTCCATTTTCATTCAAAGCCTTTTAACTTCCATTTTGGTTACCAAACAAAAGATTTTAGGAACTAACTTTGACGACACTCCCCCTCGACTTAAGAAAAATGATAAAAAGTTATAAATTTTAGTCCGAGGAGTGTTAATGAACCAGAAAGTTTACCACCATTGATAAAAGAAACAACCGGGGATAGGATAACATGCAAGTACACAGTTATTATGAAACAATTAAGTATTTATTTCTCCCCCTCAACACTTGATCGTAAAAATACTTAATTTTGAAAGATTTGAGTGTTGACGGAAGATATGTTGTAAGATATTAGTTTTCACATACACATCAAACAATTAACATAAGTAGGCGTATAAGTGGAATTCTAGAGAGAGAAAGTTAGAGGTTTAGGGAACTTAGTGAGAGAAAGTGAAAGATATTATTATGAGCTCCAACTCTCTACCTTGGGAGGTAGAGAGTATTTATAGTCTTACATAAATCGCCACACATCGGGCTGTGGATCAGGCATACAGTGGGTAAAGACCCGTCCGTCCTCCACGGTGTTACTTAACTAAATACTACTTAACTTAAAGGAACTACGACTACGAGCTTTCTAACGATTACATATACTTGAGGTGACCGACTCTTTAATACCTGGAATTTCTAATTCCTAACAATCTCCCCCTAAGGGAGGTCACCTCAATCATGTACCAAACTTACATTGAATACAAATAGATATTACATTAACAATTGATCTTGCATTCTTGATGTAGTCCTTTGCTCCTAAGCTCGTAGTCATTGATTCTTCACATTGCATGTTTGGTTACTCCAAGTGGAGGTCTTTTACTGATCCACGTGATAATAAATTTTGAGCCATCTTTTGAGATCATCAGCTATCAACAATCTCTGAGACATCCTTTGTGGTGTTGGTATTATGTGATGTTGTGACATTAGGACCGACATGCTCACATTCAGGATCATGATATCTTCTCATCAGAGTAGCAGAAGCATTTGTTGAATCATGATATTGACAGCAGCGTAGCAGAAGCATGGAGTGAAAATATCAGAGTCATTGATGCACTAATCATGATTTCTTTGAGTTGAATGAGTTAAGTGAGCATGCGGCTATGGATTGACCGCTTCATTCTGATCAGCTGCAAACGTCGGGTGTACCTGCATACAACAGTTAGCAATAAATCGCACGAAAGTGTCTTTGATCACTTTTGTTGAATTGAGGTACACGGCCCACGGTTCCCCGTTGATCAGTACATGTACTGCCTATGATCAGGTATAATTCCGAAGAATTTCCTTGACAGGGTTTCGCAGCTGTTCTAGCTGTTCTCAAACCGGAACATCTCAAAGAAGACAACACGGAGTGAGTGAACCAGCGAATTTTAAGTCCACTGATTGATGAAAAGAGATTTGAAAAGCAATCGTGTATTGCTCAATAGAAATTGTTTTAGCAATACAACGAAGGTTTTGTTGAAAATCAATTATCAATCATAAAACACTTTTTGGTTTGAAAAATGAGTACACGGTCGATGTGCTAAAGAAAAGAGTTGTTTAAGCACAAAGACCGGTTTTTCAAAGGTATCCGTCAATCCATAACCTGAACCAGGATTGATTCAAGACTTGAATCGCCCCATTGTTTCTGTTCAGTTGTCACATGGTTGATCTAATGAATAGATCTCACATGCCACCTACCAGGAGCTTGTTTGATGTTGGATCCAGAAGGTTTTCCATCTTCATTGTGAATATGTATGCATATCACTCAGATGTTCTGGCAATACCACAAGGATAATGCGTAGGACTCAAGATATAATCTCTCTTTCCACATTGTGTGAAACAGAAAGTCTTCATTGACAGTGTCCTAATGAGATTTATTGATGATCTCGTGGCTCTAGACTCAATTTGTGCATATTTGGATCCTGTACCGGAGACTAGGGAGAGGGTCTCCTTCTTCAATATCAACCATCTCTAAGAGAAAGTCGATAGATAATGTCGGTTCCCCGTGAGAATGAAACAAGTCCTTTTAAGAGGAACTTGAGTGGTTTGGAAAGTTGAAGTGCAGTGCGTCACTGGGTCCATGACGTCTTGTCTTCAATACTGATGTTACCATCAGTAGCATATGAATTGAACCCGGTTTCTGCCCTAAGGTTGAATAAATGGAAGGCTATTTGTTTTCACCCTTTCCTCATTCAATTCTTTTTAATTCTTCAACCCCTTCAGTGCTTACCGAGACTTCATAGCTAGAACCTTGTTGGGTTTATTCCAGTACTAGCTCAGTCTTAGTCCGCACTCTTCCCATATTTCATTTTTCTCCTTTTAT